>JABXWE010020715.1:0-22604 GCA_014611495.1 Limonius californicus | reverse complement strand
TTAATGTTTGGTAGACTGGGTTAACTCCTGTTCAGGCATTTCCATTTACTATATTTTATTGTTATTTTCTCCACTAAACTATTTCTACTGTTTGTTTAGATCATATGTTCGCTTCTATGGATTAACCACTGTTAATTTCTGTTTTTTCATTCTAATTCATCCTTATTCCCTTCGATGTCTTACTCATACGATTTATATTTAATGTTTGGTAGACTGGGTTAACTCCTGTTCAGGCATTTCCATTTACTATATTTTATTGTTATTTTCTCCACTAAACTATTTCTACTGTTTGTTTAGATCATATGTTCGCTTCTATGGATTAACCACTGTTAAATTCTTATTTTTCGTTCTAATTCATCCTTATTCCCTCCGATGTCTTACTCATACTATTTATGTTTAATGTTTGGTAGACTGGCGACTGTTAACTCTTGTTCAGGCATTTCCATTTCTTATATTTTATTGTTATTTTCTCCGCTAAACTATTTCTACTGTTTGTTTAGATCATATGATCGCTTCTATGGATTAACCACTGTTAATTTCTGTTTTTTCAATCTAATTCATCCTTATTCCCTCCGATGTCTTACTCATACTATTTATGTTTAATGTTTGGTAGACTGGCGACTGTTAACTCTTGTTCAGGCATTTCCATTTCTTATATTTTATTGTTATTTTCTCCGCTAACCTATTTCTACTGTTTGTTTAGATCATATGTTCGCTTCTATGGATTAACCACTGTTAATTTCTGTTTTTACATTCTAATTCATCCTTATTCCCTCCGATGTCTTACTCGTACTGTTTATATTTAATATTTGGTAGGCTGGCTACTGTTAACTCCTGTTCAGGTATTTCCATTTACTCTATTTTATTGTAAGTTTCTCCGTTAAACTATTCCTACAGTTTGTTTAGATTATATGCTCGTTTCTATGGATTAACCACTGTTAATTTCTGTTTTGTCATTCTAATTCATCCTTATTCCCTCCTATGTCTTACTCGTACTATTTATATTTAATGTTTGGTAGACTGGCTACTGTTAAGTTCTGTTTAGGCACTGTTAATTTCTGTTTTATCATTCTAATTCACCTTATTCCCTCTTAAGTCTTACTCGTACTATTTATATTTAATGTTTGGTAGACTGGCTACTGTTAACTCCTGTTCAGGTATTTCCATTTACTCTATTTTATTGATATTTTCTCCGCTAAACTATTTCTACTGTTTGTTTAGATCAGATGTTCGCTTCTATCGATTAACCATTGTTAATTTCTGTTTTGTCATTCTAATTCATCCTTATTCCCTCCCCTGTCTTACTAGTCCTATTTATATTTAATGTTTCGTAGACGGGCTACTGTTAAGTCCTGTTCAGGTATTTCCATTTACTCTACTTTATTGTAGTTTTCTCCGCTAAACTATTTCTACTGTTTGTTTAGATCACATGTTCCATGGATTAACCACTGTTAATTTCTGTTTTGTCATTTTAATCATCTTTCTTTCCTCCTCTGACCTGCTTCTACTGTTTGATTAATTTAAATTTTCGTTTCTTCGACTTGATTACTATTAACGACTGATGATGCTTCTCCTCCTCTTTCGCCTTGACTTCTGTTTTCTTTTTTCCTATTCTTTTCTATTGTCCTATTTTTCTCTCCTTTCCTACTTGTACTTTTTGATTAAATGATATTTTCTGCTACCTATATTAATTACTGTTAAGTCTATTTCGGGCACTAACTCCCTTATATTTTCCATATTTCCTTCTCTGTTTGATTCCTATTTCTTGATTAATTTATATTTTCTCTTACGTGAACTGACTAGTGTTTAGTGCTCTTCAGGCATTTTATTTCCTCCCATCTTAAATTCAATCTCCCATCGTTATTTCACAATCTACATTGTTCCTATTGTTTGATTAATTTATATATTCTCTTCTCTGTAGTGATCACTGGTAAGTTCCTTTTAGTTATTGTAATTCATCCGTATTCACTCTTCTATCCCTCCTTCTACTACTTGATTTGAAGTATTGAAGTATTCCTTCTGCTCTCTGAATTGATTAATCTTTCCCTCCTCCTATCTTATTCGGTGCAATATATTCTTCCCCTTTCCACCGACCAAACGACCAAATCCACTTCTATCCCTCCTCAGTTTCCTTATATTTTTTATATAGTATCCTCCCCCATCTTTACCCTTACTATCATCTGTTCTTCTCCTTCCTATCCACACATTTCAATTTAAACTCTGCTCATTTATCATATTGTTTTCTGTTTTCTTTCTTTCCGCCCCTATTCTATTTTTCTGTGTGAATCAGTTATGTTTTTTTTTATTATATTTTTTATATAATATTAAGTCCACATGAAAACCTACCTAAAATTGCAATTATACAGGACGTTAGGAGTAATTTACGTTACCTTATTTTTGTAAGCGTTCTCTATAAATTTCAAAGTTTCGGCCAATAAATTGTATATGCATATGTATAACCATTTCAAGTTAATTCAGTACCGCACGCTGTTCATAAAAAATCGTTCTGTAGACAACAGGCAGCTTTGATAAAGAGTAATACTTTCCAGTAAAATTAATAACTAAAGGCCTCACTCGCTGCGAGCAGTCTCGCTAAATTTCCTACTGCATATCGCCAAGCCCACTCTAGTTTCGCCTAATTTTAGTGGCTTAATAAAACATGATTTATTTTAAATATACTAGAATAATGAATTACTCGTTTGTTAGCTCGTTTTGCTTTGAAGCTCCCGAGACCCGGTAAATTATGTATCTTGCTACGAAATCGTAAAAGTCATTAAAAATCGGTTAACTTTGAACAGCTTTTAATTTTAATTTTAATTCGAATTTTATACTGCCACTACGCTCTTGTCGAATTAATGGATTTGTTCGAAATCACAAGCGAGTAATTAATAAATTGACACTCGCGGTCGTTGCCTTCGAAACTCGCTTACAATAAAAGGCATCCAGAACAACTAATTGTGCTTTAAATTCTGAGCGTTTTTATTAAATTAAAAAATTCTTGCGAATGCAATTTGACTCTTGGGAAGTCATCTCCGAGCACATGCACGAAGGAGATAGGAGGGCCACCTGCGTACTTGCAGTTCCTTTAAAAGGCTTTTAATTAACTAGGTGGCCATAATCACGATCAAGTAAACGCTCCTTTATTTTAATGATTCTGCGTATACTTGAGAGCAGCGTTGGCTTAGAAGGATAATGAAGACGCCACGCCAAGGAAAGGCTAGGCCATAAGCTTAATTGTAATACAGGTGAAATAACCGTGATGAAATTTAATGCGCCCCTCTGATATTCCCCATTTTCTCTAAAGCGCAGTATTAACAAATATTACACGTTCTTGGCTTTATTAACTCTTGTTTTCGGCTCTTACACATGCCCATAATGAAAACTATTGAACGTTCTATATGAACGCATGAAACGTAATTGCGGTGGGCTTGTGTAGAATTAATAATTAAATAAAAAGTAACAACTTTCCGAGTTGTTGGTCCTTCGAGCCGGATTAAGCATTAGTTACAACTGTTTATGGCAAATATGTATTATGTATATAAAGTGGCTAAAGTTAGGTTAGCTCATCTGTGGAGCTGTAGGTTTTTTACACTTAATAAATCAAATAGAATAACTACGTTGAGGTATAAGTAAAATTTGCCAGAATCTATATATTCACATCTAAACTAATCCGAAAGGTGTCGTTATTGTAGAAGTATTGCAGTATATAGTCGAGTATGTCAAAAAATTACAGTATCTTTGCGAATAAATTGTGTATAAATACTAAGCAATACCGTATATTTTACAAATATATCATTCTATTGATTCGAATAGTGTCGGCATTCCTCTAATTTTAACAACTCGGTAATTTGGAAAACTTTGTTATTTGTCATAGCTGAATAACCTGTAATAATCTAAATAGCATGGACGTTTTAAAGTATTTGTAAAGTATTCAGTCTTCAGTCAAATTACTTCAAATATGGTTCGGTATGTCAAAAAACAATATGTTACTTTTAAACTGCAAGCATCGTAAAATACGGTATGGCGACCGGGTGGCGCAGTGGGCGAGAGTCCGCTTCGCAACCGGTTGACCCGAGTTCGACTCCCGTTGTGGCCCGAATTTTAATTAATTCGGCAGCAGCGGGAATGACTCGGTAGCATAGTTGGGGGGGTTTTTCAAGGGTGGGGCATGTTAGACTCGTGCATAGCGCTACGCGCGCTGATCCGAGGTAAGCGGGGTGGGATAAAAAAAATAAAAAAAAATACGGTATGTTTTGTATATCAGTCCAGTAATCCGAATAGTGTCTCTATCTCTTTCATCTAAAGAATCTCCAGTAATCAGTACTATAGGGTAGTTTTTAAATAGTTTAATGAATTTTCCACAATATTTACAATATAGTTCACTATGTCAAAAAACATAAAGTTCCTTTCGCCACTAAACCCCAACATTACATTATATAAATATTATAGAATACAGTATGTTTTATACATAAGTTCAGTAATCCGAATTTTCAATCTACTTACCATATTCAGCATGTCAAAAATAATAAGTTACTTTTGCCACTAAAATGCAAATACTGTAAGATAGGGCATGTTTCGTATATAAATATCAGAACAGTAATTCGAGTAATGTTGCCATTTCTCTAATCCTCCAGTAATCCGAACGGTGTCGTCGTTTCCCAAATCCGAACGACCTGTAGTAATATAAACAACAGGAAAGTTTAGGGTTTAATATTCCCCAAACTATTTACATTATCATCCAGTATGTCAAAGAATAATATATTTATTTTGCCACTAAACTGCAAATAGTATAAAATACGGTATGTTTTATATATCAGTTCAGTAATTGCAATAGTGTCCCTTTTTCTCTAATCCGAACGATCTCCTCTCCAGTAATTAGAACTACAAGGTAGTTTTAAAATAGTGAACTAAGTTTTCGAGAATAATTTTTACAATAAATATATAGTTCTGTACCTCAAAAAATAGAAATTTATTATCACGCCACTAAACTGCAACGTCCTATATAAATATTATAAAATAGGGTTCAGCAAAGAAGAGAGAGAGAAAAAGAGAACGTGGGAAGGGGCGGGAGAAAGAGTCGAGGAAGAGGATGAGAGCAAGGGAAAGGGTAGGAGAAGGAAAAAGGAGATAGGAAAGGGGATGAGAAGGAGGACAGATGTGTGAGGACGAGGGACTAAGGAGGCCTTGGTGGGAGAAGGAGATGTGGGGAAAAAGGAATGAGAGAAAAGTGAGGAGAAGCTGTGGAGAAAAAGGGGGAGATACACTTTGGTTGCATGTTATGAAAACTATTATATGAATATATGGTTTTGTAATTACTATACTAAGAACTGTAGATATTACTTTCCAAAACATAGTTTCTTCCGATTGTCTGCTTCAAATCAATTGTTACAGCTACTTTAATTTTTGAAAATTTCTATTTTACTGATTTGAGCAATGATGCAATATCTTATAGTTAGGCTAGTACATTTGGTGCGTCATAGGCTAAATAATATTCCAAACTGTGCTTTTAGAAGAATAGAAAACGTAATGACGATTTTGTGTACAAATAAACCATTTCATGGATCTAATCTAAAATAAAATAAACTCGCTCACTGTAATATGTTAGCTGTTTCTCATTTTACTTCGTTAAAACTCATATTAATTAATAAATGAACACAATATTAATAATTTTTAAAGCAGAAAGCTGATAAGATTTGTTGAAAGTATTAATATTGTTTCAACACATTAATCACGCCTAATCAATTATTTATAAAAGTTAATTACTTAATTAGCTCTCAGGAATCTTCTAACTAAAGTTCTACTAATACCCACATTTGTGCTTAGATCTTCATGACTTACACTAGGATTTTCATTCACTGTCTCTAGTATTCGTACATCGTTTGGAATTTACAAAATTTACTTTTATTTCTTAACAAAATTTCAAGCCATCTAATTACTTTTTCAGTCGGTGGGCTTCTGGTTGGATAGCGCTTGATGTATAAATTGCGGAATGCAGTTAAATTTCCGCGGTATCCAATAAATCTGTTTTCGCGTTTATTTAAAAACATTGTACAAAAATGTAAGTGAACTATCAGTACAGCATTGACATAAGTAGTAATATTGGTCGATTTAATTAAACTAAAAAAAGTGATTTTGGTTGGCTTGCTATATGTATGTTGGGTGTGTCAACTGCCTTTTGTGGGGCACAATTCAACTCAATTATTAGTTTGGTACCTATACTAAAATTAGTTACAGGTTAAAAATAGTATTCTTACTTCTTGTAATTTTCAGGATCAGATGTTATCCACTTTTCGATTTTGATTTAATCGCTGTAACCGAGATATGGTTAACCGAAGATTTTGCGACGGAATTAATTACAATTTCCCATTCCCTAGGCATCACCCTCATATGTCTCCAAAACTTAAAAAATCCCACATCACCCGCACCCTCAACGACAATAACCCCATAGCCCAAGCGACTCGCCGATTTTCCCCAGACGTCGCAACCGAATTCCCAGAAAACCCCGCAGGAAACTGAAGCAGTCCTCTACAACCCTCTTATCAAGTCTGTATCCAGATCTCCCAGACGACCTCGTTGAAAACACCTCTCTCACGATGCGAGGACCATTGTTAATATTTTTACAGGCAATACTACATAGACCACCTTTCACTTTTCACAAGTTGCAGATACTATTCCAACGCAAAATCCAAAGAAGCAAGATCCCGAATCACACTCCCACAAGCAGAAGAAAGAACCCACAAGAAGGAAGGAAGGAATCCCAGCGTTGAAGAGGACCAAATCCTACAACGGTCCACCCATACAGCACATCATTAATTATCAATATAAATGAAATGTATCATCTTAAGTTTTGTGAATAAACTTATTTCAATGCCGCTGAAAACCGTCACCTGCAGAGACTACGAAAGCTTCAACTTAGAAGAGTCTTTCACAGAAGATGCTAAATTAATCAGGTGGGATAATATCACAAGCTTGACCAGTATTGATGATAAACTCCACTTTATCAATGAGTAGGTATATTAGAACCCTGTTTGATGTTCGTGCGCCAATAAGAACTTCAAACATTAGAAACAGAAACAATCCTTGCATGCCACATACAGTAAAGTACATGATTAGAAACCAAAGCATACAAAAAATACAAATGCAGTAAACAAGAATGTGATTTAAACTATCACAGGCATGTGAGAAACTGTGTGACATTGGAAGTAAAAAGCACTGTTTAAGCTTAAACAAGAACAATCCGAAAAGACTATGAAAACAGTTTGCAACCTGGAATGTTATGTTATGAATATACCATGAATTTGATAAATCATTGTTTTGACAGTGATGTTATGCCTTCATTATGGCAAAATTCAATTATCATTCCAGTTCCTAAAATACCTTTGGCAATACAAATTAACGAATTGAGATCAGTGGGTATTCTCCCTACAATGTCGAAAATCATAGAAAAATTGGTGTGTCAGCAACTGAGCACACATACAACGTCAACTCACCTGAAATACAATCCGAATTTAGACGAGCCCGTATTACTACAACGGCCTTAATAAAAATTACTAATGATAGCAAAGGTAGGTATTAATAATTCTGAATTTACCTTTCTGGTGTTACTTGACTTCAGTAAAGCATTTGACGCCATTAACCATAGCATGCTCGTGGAAAAGTTACAGTTCTCGAAATAAAGCATTAAAATGGTTTGCAAACTATCTTTCAGCACGAAATCAAATGATGAAATTTGACAATGTAGTATCTACACAGATAGAAACTTCATCTGGCGTTCCACGAGGTAGCATCTTGGGCCCCATCTTGTTTTCAATTTACACTGCTGACTTAGCATCGATTTTAAACGAGCAGTGTAATGTGCATATATATGCGGACGACACCCAATTATATGTGTCTTGTGCAACAGAGAAAGTGAACGAAACGGTGCTATCATCATCAACATCATAACCCTAAAATTTCCAAATGGGCAACTAAAAACAAACTTATTTTGACATTAACAAAAAAAAGCGCAAGGTGTATTGGAACGCCTACAATGTGCACTACGGCTTTGGCAGGTTTAACAGAAAAAAATTAAGTATGTGAAACAATACTGTTAAAAGTTTAGGAGTTACTATAGGTAGATGAACATTTGAGCTTCGAAAAGCACGTAACGAATAAATGCCGTTTAGCGTATAGTAAATTAAAATCCCTGTATAAAATTATAATATGTAATATAACATCTGAAACTAAATGGCAACTAGTAATACGCTTATTCTGTGCCGTTTGGATTATTGCAATCAAACGCACTGCCTCTATCAAAAGAAAATAGCAAGCACAAGATACAGATAGTCCGAAATGCGTGCTTAAGATATTCGCACAATATCTGCAAATTCCATCATATCAATCCTTTTTACAAAAATTTAAAACTGCTTAAAATGGAAGAAAGATACACACTGTGTGAAATAGTATCCAATGTAACTACTTTAAATTTGCTAGAATATCTTCAAAATTGTTAAATAAGCTTTCTTCAGTACATGGTTTAAATTTAAGGAATCGGGGTATGTATGACATTTCCGAATACCTCACAGAAAAATATAAAGGAAGTTTTTAGTATGTTGGTAAAACCCTGCAAAGACCCTAAAAATCCCATTTCTCTTCTCAACATCAAGAGCAAAATTTTAGAACGAATCAACGTCTCCAACAATCTTCTCTCCCCCGAACAATTTGGTTTCCGACTTCATCGATCCACCATAAACCCCAAAAATGCTAACCTGGACCGGTGCACGCTCGCCGTCTTCCTAGACATAGACCGTGCATTCGATAAGGTTTGGCCCGACGCGCTAAATCTCAATCCCGCCTTTATCAAGCTAGTGGATTCATTTCTCAACAACCGCTCCTACAGAGGTAAAGTTCAAAATTAATTTTCGTTTCCTGTCCACCTGTACTCCGGCGTCCCACAAGGAGCAGTTCTGCCTCTCCCCTCTCTATATCATTTACTCCCACGTCTTTCTAATATCAGATCCATCCGGAATTAAAACCAGACTTTTCTCTAACAACACCGCCATCTGGTCCTCCCAACGCACTTCTGAATTGGTCTCCCGAAAAACAGCCCTCAATAGAATCCACACTTGGACCTGCAAGTGGCGAATACAACTCAATGCCGACAAATCCAATTCTATTCTTCTCAGGCACCTCGAGATGCCCAGAAATCCGCCGTTCGACAACTATTTTATCAATCTTTCAATTAATAACTGGCCAATCCTCATCTCAAACCAAGTAAAATATCTTGAAATCACATTTTCTCACACCTGCTCTCTTTTATCAGACCTTCGAGAAACTATCAAAAAAGTTCGCAACCGCTCCAACTTGCTCCGTCGTATTCAAAGACGCTTTCAAGGTTGTAATTCTCGTACCCTCCACCATACTTACAACACCTTCATCCGCTCCATAAACGAATGCCGTGACCTCATCTACGCCTCCCTCCCACGTCGTACCCTAGAACAAATCCGTCAATGCGAACGACGGATGAATTTCAGGTTAGACTTTCAATACCTAGCATACTAATTCACGAAAATCTAGGCATCACCCCCATCTGTCGCCGCCTCCAAAAAGTCAAAAATCCTACATCACCCGCAACCTCAACAGTAGTAACCCCATAGTCCAAATGACCCGCCGAATTTCTCTCAGACGCCACAACAGAATCACCAAGAAAATGCACTCCCCCCCCACAGCCCTCTTATCAAGTCAACATCCAGATCTCCCAGACGACCTCACTGAAAATACCCCCCTCACAATGAGATAAGCATGGTTAATAATTTTACAACCAATACTACACCAACTTTCATTAATTTATAGATACCACTTTGGTTTATCAGCCCGCAACATCCCATTGTTGGGCAAGGGCCTCCCCCATAAGGGGGGTTGTTGATCTACTCTCCCATAGTGATCAATCCTCGTAGGAGAGAGGCGCCTCGTTAACGCAACCTTCGGGTCACCCACCCAAGTGCCAACGCAAAATCCAAAGAAGCATGATCCTCAATCACACGCCTACAAGCAGAAGCAAGAATCCACAAGAAGGAAGGAAGCAAGCTTAGGGTTGAAGAGGACCAAATTCTACAACGGCCAACCCATACAGGACACCTTTCATTACACTGGTAAACAAAAATCAACTTTTGTTTTGTGACATGGATAAAACATGGCGTATGTTTTGTAAAATTTCACCAAAAAGCTCTATTACCCACAATTTATTTGTTACGAAGTGTTGTGCGTTATACGGAAATATATCAATATCGGTATGTTCTTAATGTTGCATTTACTTCAAAATGTTGTTGCGGATGTTTTACGCCGATATTTGGTCTCTAGCGCATCATGGATTAATGTCCAGCAGTAATCAGCAAACAAACTAGGACTCCATTTGCTTTGGTATCGCTTTTCCATGGTTGCAACGTCTTGGCGGAGCCTTTCTCCATGTGCGTCGCTTACGGCACCCAAATTTTCCGGAAAGAAATCGAGATGAGCATCCAGAAAGTGAAATTTTAAACACATGTTACATCCCATTTCTCTGCAGACACTAAGTCATTCCGTCTTTGTAATTTTCTTCATTCAGCAAGTTGTTAAATTCGCTATCTTTCATTACTTCTCGTATTTGTGGTCCCACAAATATGCCCTCTTTAATTTTTGCCTCACTAACTCTCGGAAATTTTTGTTTCAGATACAAGAACCCTCTTCCGTTCCGATCTAGTGCTTTAACGAAATGTTTCATTAAGCCCAATTTAATATGCGGTGGTGGTATAAATACGTTTTAGGAACAACCAGTGGCTCGATGGTAATATTTTATGACCCGGAGTTGGTGCTTGACGTAGTGGCCATTCCTTCTGTGTATAGTGACGATCTCGTGCATGGGTGTCCCATTCACATAGGAAACAACAGTATTTTGTATACCCCAGCTGAAGTCCAAGAAGAAGCGGTATAACTCTTAGGTCTCCACAGATTGACCACTCATAGTCATTATACCGGATGATATATTACTGATACTAGGAGATATCGCATATTCTCGTAAGATTCCTTCATATGAACGGCATGAGTTATGGGTACAGATGGGTATTTATTGCCGCTGTGAAGCAAAACCGCTTTTAAGCTAAATTTTGAAGAATCTATAAATAGGCGCCAATTGCTTGGTTCATGTTTCTGTTCTGTTCTAATGTGTAAAATAAGTTCTTCCTTTCCCTCCCTTCTTGAGCGAAACAATGTGTAAGTCCTTTTTGACGTTTTCGGAAGTGACATATATGTACGTCACCTTCGAAGAGATTCCATCCTTTTAATCTCGATGCTAGAAGTTCTGACTATGATTTTGCTAGTTTTAAATCTCGAATTAAATCATTCAGTTCAGCTTGTGAAATCAGATGTGGTTCTATTGAACATTCTGGTGCTTGAAATGGTGGATTATTGTCGATTTTCTGTGCGAATGGCATATCATCAGTTGGAGCACCGGTGCTTTCAGCTTCTCCTTCCTCCAAACTCCAAGATTCTGGTGGATTTGGGATAGGAAGATCTTCAGTATGTTCGACGGGCCGTAAAGCTGATGGTAAATTCGGTCCGATGCCCAGTATGTTAGTGAGGCAAAAGTAACAATCTACGGCATGGTCTTTCTGTTCTCTCCACACTATTGGTACTGCCAAGCGCATTTTACGTTTTGTACCTTTCAACCTGTTAACAATGTTACACAAGTCTTACAACATATGTGAGGAGCCTATGACTTATCTTGATCTCTTCATACGCCGGTAAATGCCTACTAATGCACAATATCTGATTTGGTGCGTACTTCTTGCTTGCAATAGACAGCAATCAACTTATCTTAACATGGTATATTCATCACTGCTGATACATTACACAAAGTAGCGCAATATGCGTATGTTGAATACTTGCAAAATGCAAATGCTTGTTACTAAAAATTCGTTGGTGATAGGCCAAATCTGTTTTTAAATACTTTTTTAGGGTGCCGAAATGCACCAGAAACACCTAAATTTCCATATCACAAAATGCTTCAGGATGTTCCTTCCTGCAAAGTATTTGAAAGTAAAATAAAAACAGTTTTAGTTAACTTCTACTAATGTCTATGGGGTACATTTAATTGTATATTGTATATTATGTTACTCATACCTGTATTTATAAGTGACAATGGGCAGTGCTGTAAAATAGCTTATGCTGACTCTCCGCCCTTTGGGGTTTTCCAATAAAGATTTATTAATATCATAGGTGGTTAAAGTTCTTCGTATATCTTTAGAATCACCCTGTACAAGCTTTTTTAATATTGTGGTAGGTGTTCTATTCCTCTTATACAAACAGTTATTATTAGACTTCTAAATGCATGTAAAAGTGAGATAATACAACAAATATTCTGCAGTCTTCATGAAATATTTAAGAATTGACTCTACATTTTGTACAAACGGTATTCTGACTGATTTTTAACAAAAATCAAACTGAAGCGATTTATAAAATACGTTTTATCGGAATTTTGTTTAATTACTTATTTACCCTACAGAAAAGCGACACGTAAATGGAATTTAATTTAATTTTTAGCCTGAGGGTATTTAGAACTTGTGGGAATACCGCTTATAATCAATAATATCCGCCAGCGCCACTCTATCGAAAATTTTTTAATTGGTTTTGGATTTGCTTTTTAATTATGTGATAGGAAATTCGAAACTAGTTTTGGGCAGTGTGGGTTGGGATAATATTGTTTATATTAATTATACGACTACCTGAAGTAGTTTTAAGTATTTAATGTGTTCTTAACAATTAATTCAAAAAAAACTTGATATTATTAATTGTTCTCATAGATTTATGACTACCTACTGTGATTAATTTTGACCTCCATTTCGAGAGATACCGAATTGTTTACTCGGTATAGTAAAAAATTATGCAGGTGTAGTCAAATTGATTAGGCGATTGGATGCACTCACCTACTAGATACTTAAAGCAGTACTACGTATTATTATACCGTGTAAATCGAAATAACTAATGGGGATTCGTCATAGAACCCGTTATAAATTGTAATGAAAAAAGTATAAGTAATAAACCTACGGGTCGAAGTAATTTCAGATTCTTGTTGGAAACAGCTCCGTCCTCAAAGTGAGACATTCAAATTCGATATGAATAAGGCATGGAGGGAGAAATAATAAGACGCAAAAAACTCCGACCAAATGTCATCACGTAGGACTTAAACATAGAGTAGGATTTTTAAAAATCGAAATCCGAAATTATAGTCCAACACAGAGTCATAAAAATTGAAACCACCGACAGAAAAAACTCTATAATCAGATATTTGAAACGACGCAGAACAGGTTAGGATCGTTATTAATGCTCGAAGTTCAATTATTTTTTCCAATGTTTCTTGAAAACGAGATTCCGCTCGTAACTAGTAATTTTGTCATTGTTGGATACTTTCGATGTGTTTCACGTAATTGAGTGAAATTGCTTATCATAAAAACATAATTCTACCAATAACTCAACCGTTACTTCGATATTGTTTTCGAATTGGATCTTTCAACAGGAAAGGTATTGGTTATTATTAAAAATGGCGGGAGCTTTGTGTTCGATTATTTACTCTCATTTGAATAAGAGTTTCTTCAATTACTGTTCCAAAATATAATCATGTAGTTTGCAAGTCTTCTTTTTGTTTTCATCCAAAGGAGCGAATAAATAAATTCATTGTTTAACAGGATAAACATTAGAAAAATTTTGTTTTATATAATACAAAAATCAAAAAAGATTTTTATAAATAGTTTGTATAATAGCACAGAAATTTCCAACAATCAACGGAAAGTAATTCTAAGGAAATTTCAGTGGGTAAAAGTAATGTAAAACGGGGCTGTCACACGCATTCAGAAAGTTAGAATATAGTCAAGGTCATTCAAAACAGAAAGGTCATTCAGAAAATTACGCCACAAATAAAATCCTGAATTCAGCAGAATCAAAATCAACAAAAAAGTTATTCTAAGGAAATTTCGGTGCGTAAAAGTAATGTAACACGAGTCAATCATGCTCATTCAAATAGTCAGAATACGTGCTAGGTCATTCAGAAACAAAAAACTCTTCCAGAAAGTCAGATCACTAGAAAAATTTTGAATTCTGTAGAATCAGCAAAAAGTAAGAGAAACGTCATTCTAGCGAAATTTCAGTGCGTAGTCGAATTACTCACATTCATTCAAAAAGTCTAAATAGGGGCAAGGTCATCTTGAACTAGAATGGTCACTTAGACAATTAGGCAAAAAAATCGATCATCAACAGAGCGAAAATCAACAGAAAATTCACTAGAAAGAAATTTAGGTGGTACAACTAATGTAAATAGTTTCAGATAGTTAGGGTAGGTTCAAGGTCATCCAGAAATAGGAAACTAGGAAAAAAGATCGTTAAGCAACACAATGTAAATCAACAGAAAAGTCACTAGAAAGAAATTTAGGTGGTACAACTAATGTAAATCGAGTTTTCCGATAGTTCGAGTAGGTTCAAAATCATCCAGAAATAGGAAACTAGGATAAAAGATCGTTAAGCAACACAATGTAAATCAACAGAAAAGTAACTAGAAAGAAATTTAGGTGGTACAACTAATGTAAATAGAGTTTTCCGATAGTTAGAGTAGGTTCAAAATCATCCAGAAATAGAAAACTAGGCAAAAAATTATCAATCAACACAGCAAAAACCAACAGGAAAGTCACTAGAAAGAAATTTGGGTGGTACAACTAATGTAAATAGTTTCAGATAGTTAGGGTAGGTTCAAGATCATCCAGAAATAGGAAACTAGGATAAAGATCCTTAATCAACACAGTGTAAATCAACAGAAAAGTCACTAGAAGGAAATTTAGGTGGTACAACTAATGTAAATAGAGTTTCAGATAGTTAGGGTAGGTTCAAGGTCATCCAGAAATAGAAAACTAGACAAAAAATTGTCAACCAACACAGCAAAAAGCAACAGGAAAGTCACTAGAAAGAAATTTGGGTGGTACAACTAATGTAAATAGTTTCAGATAGTTAGGGTAGATTCAAGGTCATCCAGAAATAGGAAACTAGGAAAATAGATCGTTAATAAACACAGTGTACATCAAGAGAAAGTCACTAGAAGGAAATTTAGGTGGTACAACTAATGTAGTAAATAGAGTTTCCGATAGTTAGAGTAGGTTCAAAATCATCCAGAAATAGAAAACTAGGCAAGAAATCTTTAATCAACAGAGTGAAAATCAACAGAAAACTCACTAGAAGGAAATTTAGGTGGTACAACTGATGTAAATAGTTTTAGATAGTTAGGGTAGGTTCAAGGTCATTCAGAAATAGAAAACCGGGAAATAGATCGTTCATCAACACAGTGAAAATCAACAGAAAAGACACTAGAAAGTGATTTAGGTGGTACACTAATGTAAATGGTGTTTCAGATAGTTGGGTTATGTTCAAGGTCATCCAGAAATAGAAAACCAGGAAAAAAGATCGTTAATCAACACAGTGAAAATCAACAGAAAAATCACTACAAAGAAATTTAGGTGGTACAACTAAAGTAAATAGTTTCAGATAGTTAGGGTCGGTTTAAGGTCATCCAGAAATAGAAAAGTAGGCAAAAGGATTTCTAATCAACCGAGCGAAAATTAACAGAAAATTCACTAGAAGAAAATTTAGGTGGTACAACTAATGTAAATAGAATTTCAGATAGGTAGGATAGGTTCAAGGACATCCAGAAATGGAAAACTAGGCAAAAGAATCGTTAATCAATAGAGCAAAAATCAACAGAAAAGTCACTAGAAAGAAATCTAGGTGGTACAACTAATGTAAATGGTTTTAGATAGTTAGGGTAGGTTCAAGGTCATCCAGAAATAGAAAACCAGGAAAAAAGATCGTTAATCAACACAGTGAAAATCAACAGAAAAGACACTAGAAAGTAATTTAGGTGGTACAACTAATGTAAATAGAGTTTCAGATAGTTAGGATAGGTAGTGACAATCAACAGGAAGATTACTAAAAGAAAATTTAGGTGGTAAAACTAATGTAAATAGAGTTTCAGATAGTTAGGGTACGTTCAAGGTCCTCCAGAAATAGAAACCTAGCCAAAAACTGTTTAATCAGCAGCGTGGAAACCAACAGAAAAGTCACTAGAAGGAAATTTAGGTGGTATAACTAATGTAAATAGAGTTTTACATAGTTAGGGTAGGTTCAAGGTCATCCCGAAACAAACAACTCACTCAGGAAGTCAAGCCACGAGAAGAATGTTGAGTTCTGCAGATCAGAAAATCGATAAAGAAGTCATGTTAAAGCAATTTCGGTGAGCAAATTAATGTAAAACGAGTAACTCTCACACATTTAAACAGTTGAATAGCTGCAGGTCATTCCGAAATAAAACGTCACTCAAAAGTTAGGCAGCAGTAAAAAACTTGAGTTCAGCAGAATTAGTAAAATCAACAGAACAGTGATTTTAAGGCAATTTCGGTGGGCAAAGGTAATGTAAAACGAGTCACTCAGACACATTCTAAAACGTATACGTTCAAGGTTATTGCATTGAGCAGAATCGGTAAAAATCAATAGAAAAGTCATGCTAAAATAATTTAGGTGGCCATAAGTAATGTCTAATGAGTCACTCAAACACATTCTAAAAGTTGGAATAGGTTCAAGCTCATCCAAAAACAAAACGTCACTCAAAAGTTAAGCAACAATAAAAATCTTGTAATCAGCAGAATTAGTAAAAATCAACAGAAAAGTCATTTTAAGGCAATTGCGGTGGGCAAGAATAACGTAAAACGAGTTACTCACACTAATTCAGAAAGGTAAAATAGGTTTCAAGTCGTCAAGAAAAAAAGTTGAATTAGCAAAATAGGCCCCAAATTATGTTGAATTGAGCAGAATCAACAAAAATCAACAAGAAAGCCATACTACAGTAATTTCCATGAGCACATTCGAAAACTTGTAGGTTCAAGGTCATTGCATTGAGCAGAATCGATAAAAATCAATAGAAAAGTCATGCTAAAATAATTTAGGTAGCCATAAGTAATGTAAAATGAGTCACTCAAAACTTAGGCGACAATAAAAATCGTGAATTCGGCAGAATCACCAAAAGTCAATAAAATAGTCATGCTAAAGGAAGTGGCCAAAAGTAATGTAAAATGAGTCACTGACACGAATTCAAAAGTTAGAATATGTTTAAGGTCACCCAAAATCAGAAGGCTCACCACGAAAATTATAACACAAGAAAGACAATGGATTCAGCGGAATCAAAATCACCAGAATGATCACTGTAAGGAAATTTCGGTGAGAAAAAGTGATGTGAAAAGAGTCACACGTATTCGGAATGTTAGAATAGGTTCAACAGAAAAGCTACTCAGAAAATCAAGCAACCAGAAAACTCGTGAATTCAGCAGAATAAAAATCACCAGAAATGTCACTCTGAGGAAATTTCGGTAACCAAAAGTAATATAAAGACAGTTTTACACGCGTAGACATAGATAGACTAGGTTTAAGGTCATTCAGAAATAGAAGGTTCACAAGAAACATTTTGAACCCAGCAGAAAAAAATATCCAGAAAAGGCAGTTGCAGGACATTTCTGCGGATAAAAATCATCTAAAGCGTCTCACCCACAGGCAATCCGGAAGTTAGATAAGGTTCAAGGTCATCCTGCAACAGAAACTCGTGAATCGGCATAGTAAAAATAAATAGTGAGAAAATTTATTTAGGTGGATACAACTAATGCAAAAACGTGTTAAAGAGTTAGAATAGGTTCAAGGTCAACCGGTACAAAGAGTTAGGTCAGCGGTTACTCCATAAGGCGATTAAAAAATATGGAATTGAGTACAATACAAATTTCCCGGAAATTCGCTTCAAGGAAATTTCGGTTTACAAAAGTTATGTGAAAACAACCACATACATTCATAAAGTTAGGATAAATTCAAAGTCATCCAGAAATAGCTTCTGCTGACCATGAACAATTCAAGGAAATCCTAAATCCACCTGTAAAATTGTTTCGTGAAACAGGAAGCGTTACCAGAATGAAGTGTAGTGAGCGACCACTGATAGCTATAGTGAAAATCATGGAAAATGATTGTTTCATCACAACGAATGTATTTTCTAGTGTTGCTTAGCAGCATGCAATTGTATTCATATTGTTTGAAATTCTGGAATATGTACTAAAAGCAGTTACATCTAGAATTTGTTTGTAAACAACATTTCCACATTTTCAAATCCCGCTTTCTTATAAATAAGGCCATGAAACTACGATTGCGTTTACTTAACAAAATTGAACGCAAAATGTTCTACTTTACCTCCCTTCTAGTGAACCTTCTTTACGTATACTATGTAAATATATAAATAAATATACATATTACATTATTATGATGTTTTATTGACGGACCAACATACGAGACCCACATTGAAGCGACAAAAAATTTGCGTTTGAAAAAAGGGGGAATGTTGCTTTACTTGCAGCCGTAATGAAGATATCTTCCTTTCATATGTAAAAAAAATACAATATTATTACAAAAGTTGTTGAAACAACACAAAGGGCACACTTCAAACATAAACTTTAAAAGAACTCTTATCTCAGGGTTTATAATATAAATTTTGGTAACTGCTGTATAACCTTTAAATTCTTGCGCTGCTTAACTGGACAAGGCGAAGGATACAAGGTAGTAAACATGAACTTATAAAATATGGATGCAACAAAGAAATCTTACCTAAGTTTTTTCTTATAAAACATTAAACAACTTTAACAATTAAATGACAAAGTTACGTGAAATAAATAGTAAGGTCTAATTTAACAAAGTATTTTTAAACGGACCCCACTTTTCACATAGAAGCACTTGCTTATTTTCTTCTGCTGTTGGTAAAATTCACTAGACGAAATTAGGATGGCACTCCTGTACCCTGTTGATCTTGAACTTCAAAACGAATGTCCATCACTTGTTGCTTTTTTCTAAGTTCCTCGCAGAAAAACTTTGGACTGCGTATCTTCGTATTCGTGAAATCGTTTCACACGGTAATTAACCCAAATATTATTTAATGCTTATTACTACTTCAGATGTTCAAATATACCAATAAACTAATAAATACGTTGCACCTTTATATTTTCTTTTTAAATTGTTAATCCCAATCGCGATTCACTTTTCTAATTGTTGTTGATTCGATGCAGTTCCAGAATATGACGCGAATATCTCCCAAATAAACAATAGGTATAAAATTTTTGTCCAACTAACTTTGAAGTTTGTTGACATTTTAAACGTCAAACGCAGATACATATAAAATATGTCGAAAAAAGTCTACTGACGCTACCTTGATACTCCGCCCTAAATTCTTGATTTTCAGCAAATTTACGGAATTTTATCCATTTTTTCACACAGATAACAAACAAATAATGGTGGTTTGAACCGTAACACTTAATAGTATAGTTTTATTCAAACATGATATTATAAACACAAAATTACAATTTTAGTTGACACGCCAGATGAGCGTCTGTTCACGTTGAGATTTTCAAGTAACCATGGCAACATCATATTACAAACAAAAATATGTACATTTTACAAAAAGCATATGTCTTTCTCAAGCAATGGGAAAGCAGAATGAAATTAACACAAATTAACCAAATCTTAAATATTTAAATAATTTTCTTAAAATATTATTTATATCAAAACTGAAATTAAAGCCATATTCCTAATTTGAAAAGGAATGTTTTGACACCTCATCAATAATTTTCTTTTTACAAAATTCGTATTCCTTTTAAACATAAATCACCCTAAACTAATAATATTACAATCAATGCTTATCAAAACCATATAAAAATATTCTTCACACCTACATCCAAATATTACTCACAAAAAACATACAAAAAGGTCCATTGTCCAATACCTTCATTCAATTCTTACTACTACGACAAGCAAAACAAAACAGAGAATTCAAAGGCTAGATCCAGATCAACCAAAACAAAATCAACGTAAATGACAAACACTAATTGAACATGACCTTTACTTGGTTTTAATAACTTATTATTCGGGTTTGAAGCATAAAATAGCTATAAGTTAAATCCAAAACGGACGGGTTCTGTTTGAAAAACTTTCGATTTAAGATACCCCCACAAAAAAAGTTCAACGGAGTCAGGTCAGGGGATCGCGGAGGCCATTCTGTTGGACCACGACGACCAATCTATCGTCGAGGATACGTTGCATCGAGATAATTACGAACTTGTTCATTAAATATTCTTGCGGCTTCCTGAAAGTTTCGATTGACTTCAGCAAAAATAAAAACTACTTCAGTTTTTTCCAGGAAAGTTCGAACATTCGCCATAATTATTGTTAGTATCACCGGTTTTAACACTCAATATTCAAACGTGAGCAAACACAATAATTGAATTAAAGTGACAGAACAGAAAGACTAATTATTTCAATGGTTTTACTTCTGTTGTTTCGCCTCCTACATTTTTTTAGCGTTTTGCTTAAAGTAAGAAACAGATAATTTGGAAGTCTGTCATTTGTTTTTGAAGCTATAGAATTTTCCCAAAATTTAGAATTATACTCTACTCACAGAGAGCTATCAAATGAGGTATCACTCTTGCCTAACTGCCATTTACAAAGTATTAAAAAATGGCGCCTAGTCGCCATTTGAAAGTTATAAAATTTAAATATGTACTAAAAAGTAGTATTTAGCGTCCCATTAAAGTACACAAAATTTTGTGTGAAACGCAGCTTGAAAATTGAGTGTGTTTTAAACAACATACTTCAATTATACTTCGATTTTGACATTTCATGTAGATCATGCATATACATATATAAGTTACAAGAAATATTATAATCTGGTAATATTATTACAATCTGGGCACTTACTAATCAGGAAACTACAAATATCACGTGAGACCGTGTAGAATTTTCAGAACATTTTAAATACAAATTTATAAAATTGCATCTATGTCACACTTGCACGCCCCTGGAAGGTTGTATTTTCATAAAAGTCTTAAAATAGTAACCAGCTATAATACGCGCGAGTATAGCGAGTTTCCAATATAAATATTAAACAGTTTCGGAGATATCGACAAAAGACTGGCTTTAGGTGTAGATATTTAAACACGCTGTATCTTGATTAGGACTGCGGATCATTAAACTGTTATTAGTTTCGTATTATTTTAAGGTTTAGTCATTCTTAAAGTTATGAAACGTATTTTAGAAACACCCTGTATAGTTCTTAGCAAACTTGGTATGTATAGGGAATATTCTTCTGGCGTATTTTTGTAGATATGGCTAATTCCTTGAAATGTTTTATTTATAAAAGCTAATGGTTAGGTTAACGACGTTTGAGTATTGTTTGATAACCGTTTCCCATAATTATAACGTTAAGATGGCCACTAAAATTATATCAAAAAATGTTAAAGACAGGAAAAATTTATAGCCGTGATCTTCCAACTTTTAGTTGTTCTCACGGATGTTTTAGAGCAAACTGGCATAAAACAAACGTTGTTTAGCTTGTAATGGGCTGCTAGGATAAGAGAGCCATAGGCTATAGTATATTTATGACGACTATAAATCTATTTTTTCGAAAAGCCCGGTCTACCACACCTATGTTATACCGGCGAACGTATAAATTTACCTGATATCCCACATATACGAGCAACTGGTTACTTAAATTATATCAAAATTGCTTTTCAAATTGTTGCTCGTATAATTTATCATTAGCCGTTATGAATTATTATTTGGGTATATTATAATTGGGTTCGTTATTTAGGTAGATTCGGTTTTTGCCTGTTTTTTGCCGCACTAAATATAGTATGTGAAGCTTAATACCAAATATATTGCCCTACAAATATCTTTTATAACCCTTTTCTTCGACACAAGACGCCCACCATAAAACCGATTTAGTGAATTCTCTTTAAGTGCTTTACACTTAAATCCTCTCTTTGCGTTCATTGAAATCAACCGAACTAAATCAGTTTAAAGCAATCGTTACGTAACAGTAATCCGTCTATTTTCCGGGAACTAACCTCAAAATAGTCTAACCTAGACAGACAAGTTGCTATGTTAAGTTAACAACCGTGTTTTTTAAATGTTAATTAAAGATTTATTAGAGCGATGTTGTCACTCCGGCTAACAAGCAATATCAGACAAATTGGGAAAAGACAAATTATAATTATAGGTTTGATATTCAAATCTCAATTAAGAAATGTTCTGTTTAGCATCGCTTTTGTAATTTAATGGAAAACCCGTGACTGTTACGTAATTTCACATCTGGAAGTAATTAAGTAGAATAGAGTTCGTTTGAAGGTCTGAAGAAAAATAAAGAAGACACGAAAAATCTTCAAAAACAATTGAAAAGTTACGTTGTAGCCATTTTGTCCCGAATAGTAACTTTAGATTCGTATTCTACCACGGTCAAGTAGCAGTAGGAACGCAAGATACCCGCCTGCAAAGACATAGTAAACTAAATTGTTAATATAGGACAAGTTCTTGTAAATATTTAACATACCTTCTGTATCAACATCTTAAGTTTATATTAAAAAATAAATAATAAACAGCTTACATACGTAAAAACAGACTAGTTGAACCCGTGGGCTACGTCGCACTTCTTAAGTTAATTCTTTAAAAAAACATATAAGCAAATATTATTTTAGTTTGTTATT
>JABXWE010020714.1:0-20429 GCA_014611495.1 Limonius californicus | reverse complement strand
ATCGTCAGCGGCTTGAGAAAGAGTATTAACATAATTTTGAAACCGTGTTACTTTTGCACGAATAATACCGCGAAGTTTTTTCAAATTCTCCATGATAAAAAATAACTACTTACGACAAATTACGTATTTATAAACGATTCAATTGGCACTTTGTAAATATAATACGCCTAGTAAGCCGTAAATGTTAAGCAAATGTAAAAGGTAAATGCTCGCATGTATTTAAATAAGGAACTATCAACGAGTATCTGGAATTGGAAACGTAATAAAGGAATGCTCTTACTTGATGTAGCTTTGCTGCGGTTGATCGGTTCCAGCCAAAACAAACTGCCGGTGTATGAATACAATGACGTAGCGTCTGGAGCGCGGCGTCAGGCCCTCTGGAGAACAAAGAACACTGGTGGTGCAATTCTTGCGTAATCTTGCGAAAGTGCTATGATTCTCGATTTTGAGGAAAAAAACTTAATTGTGTAAGCACATACTCTGCGGGGGTCCGTTTCTGGTAACGCAAAACGGACAGCTTTAACTCCTGTTAAAGGCGAATGACGTGAAAATCCAAAATATTAGTAATATTGCAAATATTCTAAATATCCTGGATATCCGGCTCGAAGGACCAAATGTTTAGGCACTCCCTGTACCTACGCTGGTAGTGGACTGCATCTTGATTTGATACACACAAAAAAAAAATATCTAGTTCTTGATTATAAAAACTTTATTGTTGGTACGGAGCACCAAGTGAATTCAGCTTGCAAGAGAACAGTTCTATGCATTGCTGTTAACTTAAGACACTACGCGCGCTAGCGGCGCGGGCTGTCCGCACAGGACAAAACCATTGACATAAAATAAAACCATTGACATATGAAAAAATTAAACAAGTCTCAACAGTAACCATAGACAGCTTTCATTCTCTCATGGATTTCTTGTGGTTGACGTCCTGCAGCGGCTAAAAATTGAATAATAGCACGCATTTGGATGGATTTTCTATAGTAAATACAATTTCTGAGCTCCATAAAAATGCACACAAAGAAGCAACTGCAAAAAAATTGGACAGACACCTCATTAATGTGTTAATAAACACTTTCAACGACCGCATGCAATTGTTATTATGATCAAGTCGCGCCTACGCGATCCAAACGTATTTCTATTGAACAATCCTGGTATATTCGCCTTACCTCCGTGCATTTCCGTCCGCAAGGCCATAACAGAAATGCATATCAATTTTTCGGTCTTTGTAAAATCGAACACGTTTAACAACAAAATATGTACAAGCTACAATTCAACAAAAATGATCACTATTTCAAGTAAAAGTTCAATTTTTTACAGTTAAAAAATTATCTAATTTATAAATTTGAAGCTAATAATAGTGACATTGTGATTTCGATTTTGAAATTTGCACACGATTTCGTTTTCAAATCTTCAAGAAAATTATACTTTTATTTTCCTAGAAATATTTAACACTCTGTATTTTGACAATGGGAAAAATTATCATTCTTAATTTTTGCCTTAAAATCGGCCAAAGGATCGCTCCCTAAAGTTTTCCACATTACTTAAGAAACACCCCGTATAATACTAAAAAATATTTCTGCTAGTTGTACATATTGTTTGTTTACATCTGAGTTTAACTATTTTCGATAACCACACCAAAGTAAAGTAACTTGAATACAATTATTGTGTAAACAAATATTACCGTAATAGATCATTTTTATTTAAATTAGTCGTTTTTTAATTATCTGTTTCATACGTTACACTTTAAGGGACTTATTAATAGTAAACTGTTTGTTAATGGAATTATTTTAATCCTTTTTTACGTAATACCCTGTAGACTAATCATTGTTAAAATTTATAATGGGTTCAGCAGAATAAAGTTGCTATGATTTCCTTTTACGTAATCACCGTGAGATAATGTACAGGTCGTTGTCCAGTGAAAGGAAAACTTGTGCCCATCAGAAACTACTTTTTCCAAACTACGCCAAACTAACAAAATCAGTTTATTATCCGCTTTAGAACTGTTTTATGAGTAGCCTTACTTTTTTACATTCAGACTAAAGATTTGACTTATAATCATCATCAATCACGTTTGTAGTTTGTTATAATTAATACATAATAGTGTGCCGACAAATAGGTGAACGATTTTTATTCATTAATAACTCGGCTTCTTTCGTTAAGCTACATAAAATTAAGAAATTTTACAGGTACTTTCATGACTCATTTCAACCCGGCTGTTCACATTTTCATAATTAATAACAACTGATTCTCTAAATAATTTTTGTCAGTAAGAGCAGCTAATTAGAGCGCAATATTGTGAAGTCGGTAATTCATTATTTTCGAGATCGTAGATTGAGATTTGATGGGTTACACGAACGTAGCAATTACTTGCTTTCACAGAGGTACTAGTGTTGTATAATACATATCTGAATAACAATAATTACTTTGGTTACGTTTTACATAAATAAAGGATATATTTAATCAAACTAATAGCAAGCAACATAGATGTCTGACAATTAAATAACCTTTATTTTTTCTTTTTGAATTTTCTTGAGAACGATGTACCTCTAACATTTATAATTTAATTGTTTTAATGAAATGCATGCTTAGAAGTTATTTGCTAGTACGAGGATAGTTCCATATCTTTCTATCTATCAGGAAGTGGTATGGTTTTATGGAAATTTTAAACCGATTTGGATGTTCAAAGCTAAATGTAACCTTTTACGCCGGCAAACCATTATATTCTTTTCCCTGTCGATTACGACCGTCTACCTGAATGCTGTAAACAAACTGCAGTCAATGTAAAAGGTAATACGTATAATATACTGGCAAAATATTATGGCGTTCTTATGAGTTGAAAAAAATTAGATCAGTCTTGATGTTGGCGATACACCCATTAATGCATAAAGGTTGGTAGTTTGCACTAAGTTTAGACAATTTCTTCGTCCCATCATCTTAAAGAACCGTCCTCTTTTTCTTCTTTCTGGCTATGATCTTGCATCTGCCTCATGTGCAGTCCTGGGCAAGTACTCAATACTTTTCTTTAAATTTGTACTCGAGTACTGTAAGTACTCAGTTCGAAGTACTCATGAGTACTTTTTTTTGTTAATACTCGTTACTCGTACTCGTGATAATTGTCGCAAGTACTCGTAATAAGTACTCAATGTATTTACGAGTATTTTTGCGAGTACGTGATTCCCCTAATTCGGACATTAAATACAAAACCAGTTGAAGCTATAATATTTGATTTCTTATAAGTATATATAACTGTGATCCCCCTGTCTACGTAAAAATTGAATGGGGATTTGATTTATTATTCATTCCCATTAAGTTGAGTTACAGAGTGACAGACCCACAGTGGCGGGTGACCCACAGACCACAGTGTCAGTGTCCCAGTAGCAGTTGGCTTGCTTGAAGTGCATTATTATTAGGTTTTAGTGTACAAAAAAAACTTTATCATGTCTAAGACTGATAGTAACAGTTCTGCTTCTATGCGCGAATCTTCTACAGATTCAGACGCAGAATACGTGCCACCCCGGCCATCAACAAGTGCTAACACTAACACCAGTAATAGTGACAGTGAAGTTTTGTTTGGCATTCTTTTATTTTAAGGAAATTTTTGCAAAGCAAAATAAATATTCAAACCAAACTATTAATTGTAGCTGTCACCTGTCACTGTCACTGTCAGGCGAAAGTACTCGTGTGCTGTACTCGTAATTTTGCACCACCAGTTGCGAGTACTACTCGTTACTCCTATGTATTTAACTAATAAGTACTCTTAACATTGTACTCATGAATACTTTAATAGAGTACTCGCAAAAAAAACTCGTGAGTAACCTCATTCAGTACTCGGCACAGGTCTGCTCATGTGTTCGTACCATACTAGTCTTTGCTTCTCTATTTCATCTAGCACCATTTTTCCATTGTTATACGCCTTCGCAATATGCCCTGAACATTCCATGTTTCTAGATTCAGTGTCCTTTTCCTTTGCCTTCGTCTTAAACCAATTTTTCCGTTCGATTGTGTCCGAAGCTTGCATTTAGAACTTTTAGCTAATCCTTTAAATAAAGGGTTTTTCCGTGAACGGGATGCTGGCCCATTGCACAACCCCAACCTGGAGGACCGGGGATGTCTTCTGTCAGGGATTCCTTCCCTTAGCCTTTGTTGAGCTAACATCTGACTGGAAGGCAGCATCGTATAGAGGATAGATAATGAAAAGAGAGACCCCTAGACCTCGAATACTCTAATAGCATCGGGATCAGGAAAAGAACAATTGTTGGTTAAAAGAGACCAGATACAAAAGATGAAAGACAAGAGCTTTACTCGTCAGACAAGTTGAAGATGAAGCAAAACCCAGCTAGGGTGCCTCGGGGTAGCCAGTCCCGTACTCACGGGGTGTGATCCCCTGCGGGAACCAATAATCTGCAGGCGTTCATATTTTTAAAATGCCGAAGAAGGTCATAGTGGCCATAACGTGCAATAACTAACTGAACATGAAATCTGCGTAAAAATGTCGCGGTAATTTAACTGCCTAAGCCTTACTGCTTCATGACGATACCTTCTCGCACAAATCCAATATTACATCTGCCGCCATTCATGAACGTGGCTTTTCTGAAGTCAATCACCCATCCTATGGCCTAATTAAACTCCTAGCGACTTTGACATATTTAAAAATGCAAATATAATATTAACAAGATTTTTGGACAAGTCTCAATTATAAGCACGAGTCAATCAATAGCTTAATTTTGGAATTGGTGTAAACTAGTTACGAGAAGTGTATGTGTGAATAGAGTTAATGTAGGAAAATAAAAATTCTTTTTTGATCTTGTATATCTCTAGCTTAGTTAAGCTTGAAATATTTCGAGCTCCCCACGTATACTAATACAAATCATGCAAATAGTGGTATCCTACAGGCTCGTACACAGGGTGTTCAATAATTGCACTGTATTCTCTAGGTCATTTTAGGAAAAACATCTGAAAAATGGAACCGAAAACGCTTCGTCACGGAGTTACAGTTCTCTGAAGTTACACCTATCCGATAACTATTGTTGATACTACTAAACAATATTTTATACGTATTTTTAACAGATCCTCTAAATTGCCAACCAACCATTGATTAGGTTAACAACCTTTATTCTTTAACAAATTATAATAATTACGTTTTCTTATAAGTTACTAGCTACTGTTTAGTTTTTGACTTGCTTATGGCAAATAGAATTCGTAAAAGAAAATACAGAAAACAAAAACAATGATAAGAACATATAAATACGTACATAGT
Organism: Limonius californicus; assembly: GCA_014611495.1. Lineage (NCBI taxonomy): Eukaryota > Metazoa > Arthropoda > Insecta > Coleoptera > Elateridae > Limonius > Limonius californicus. The sequence goes on along the minus strand of JABXWE010020714.1, from coordinate 15,169 downwards.
AAATACAATTAACTTTAACAGCTATTGTGAAAATAATCAAAATACTTAAAATATGCTGTGGAGTCACCTCCTGACATTTGTCGGTGTAATTTTGAGACACCTTGTATATTTAATGCAACGAGCAGTACAAATCTACAAAGTAAAATATATGGTTTCTCATTAAGGCAAAGAAATTAACCTGTACGCGATCAAATGTCGTCACAAGAAAGTGCTGATTCAATCAGTGGCTGATAAAATTTTTTTCATGAAGACACCATAAGTTTGCGTGTGGTATGGCACATCTACAGGAAAGCCCATAATGAAGTAAGTTCAACATTTTAAATAGCCACCATTTATAATACAGGGAGGGCCATAATGAAATACCCGATTTCAAATGGCCGCTGTTTGTAATATAATGAAACAAAAAAAAAATAGTTTCGTTCAGACAATTATTTAGATCTTACAGTTTATGCCTAATAGTAATAAAATATTAATTCGGTCAAATGACCTTCACAATCTCTTTTTAAGGCATTTTCCATAACTGGAGTCAAGACATCCGCTATTATGTTTTCTATTTCTCGACAAATGTTGTTTTTCAGCTGCTACATACTCTGAAGACTACTGGCGTACATGTTTTTTTAAGCAACCCCATAACAAAATCTGGAGCTATGAGATTTGATGATCTGATCAGGCAATGGTAAAACACCAAATCGAGAAATAAACCCTGCGGGAAGTTGTTTCTCATAATGGCCGTTGTCTGTCTGTATACGCCAACGCACCGTTCTGTTCCAACCACATATTCTCGGCGTCCGCCCACTTGCACGCCACTGTTTGTTTTTGCCTGCCGTTTGCTTGCAGGTCTCTATGCTCGACAACTATCTGCTAGCCACGCCGATTGCTCGCCGGACAGATGCTCGTCAAGCAATTCATAATTAATATAATATATTCTTCTTCTTCTAGTGCCGTATCATGTGATCCATGCGACCATTATAGCAAATCTATGTCTGTCCTGTGTGGTATGGAAGATTGTATGTGTATTGTGGTTCGCCCATTATTTGATGTTTTTGAAACAAAGATTTCTTCTATCTTCCTTGTCCCCGTTTTCCTTTTACTTTGCCTTCTAAGGCTACTCGTAGTATATCATATCTACTGTGCCTCATAATATGACCGAAGTACTGTTTTACATATCTTAACTAATTGCGCTAGCTGGGGTCGTGTGCCTATCCTGTTAGGTACTTCTTCATTTGTAATTCGAGCGGTCCTTGGAATTCGTAGCATTCCTCGATATAACCATAGTTCGAATGCCTGCACTCGTTGTTCAGTGTCCTTTTTTATTGTCCAGGTTTCACAACCATATAATAGTGTGGACCATATATAACATTGTAATACTCGCACTCTCTAATCTATTTATAGCTTCAAATTGCACAAAACATTCTTCATTTTAAATAAGCTTGCTCTAACTATTTCAATACTTCTTTTAACTTCTTGAAAGTGATCATTTTGTTGTTTACGTTTCTTTCCAGATATGCATAGCTGCCCACGTTCTCGATTGTCTTCCCGTTAATTCTCTCAAGTCGGTTCTCTAATGCGTCTTGGGGGGTAAATGTTGTGCGGGTCGGGTCGTCTGGGGTTGTTATGTTTCCGTTGTTATGTATTTTATGTAAATAGTTACCGATTATTTTTATCAAAAGCAAAACATTAAAAATTGATCTCTCCAATTGTGTATTTTAATTATACGTTATTTGGTGTTAGGACCATCTGATAAGTCCTAGCACCATATTTGGTGATGACACGTTCCGTATATACGTTGAAAAGTAAGGGAGATAGTACACATCCTTGGCGAACACCCCTTGCAATCTCTATTTCTTCCGTTACTTCGTCTTCTACTCGTACTGTGGCTTTCTGATTCCAATACAGGTTTCTGATTATTTTTAGATCTTTTCCATCTAGACCAACTTTTGGAAGTTGTGCTATTAACTTTACATGTTGGACTTTATCAAAAGCCTTCTAATAGTCTACATAGCTAGCATATACTTCTTTGCGAACTTCTAAGCACCGTTCCACTATTACTCTCTTGTCCCTAAGCCTTCTCGGAATCTGAATTGAGCATTACTTAGATATTCTTCGCAGTTGCCTTTATTCTAAAATATGTAATTCGCAGGAATACTTTTAGTGTGTGTGACATTAAACTGGTGGGTCTGAAATCTTCAAATCTTTGTGTTTTAGGTTTTTTCGGTAGCGCTATAAAAATAAAATATTATTTATAGGCATTTAGTATATACTGATGGCGGGCTGCGGTAGAATAGTGGCCGCGGTGCTTGGCTTAAAAGTTATTCTACCGTAGTTGCTCAGGTTAGAATCCCGAGCAATGCACTTACTCAGGGTGTTTGTGGTGTCTTAAATATAGTTGGAAATTTTCAAGAGTGGGACATGTAAGGCCCATGTATAGCAAGAAATGTGCTGACCCGGGAAAAGCTGGGCGGAATGGGAATTAAAAAAAATTATAGTGGTGGTAATACTCAACTCTGGCATTCCTCTAAGGAATGTTGACAGTCAATGAATGCTTGCCTGTTCTCGTATTTCAATTCGTAGAGGCTAATCTTTTTTGTTTCTAAAAATATTAGCTAGAAATGTATCAGATTTCCAAAAATGTTAAAAGGCAATTATTTACTCACACCACTTCCATATACAAATATTTCCTTAAAGATCAACCACCATTTTTTTTTAATAATTGTTATCTCCCTGTAACTGTAGTATCTGAAAATAAAAGTAAGAGTTTTAATTATGAAGCGAAAGATGTTATTTTACAAACAACGAAGCCTAAGAAAATTAATGTAGATTGTCTGTGTTAGTGCAGTTATACTTAGTACTGCGAGCAAGTTGAGGAGCAAACGGATGGCGGGAAACTGTCCTGGCGAGCATCTTTCCCAGCGAAACGGCGGCGGGCAAATGGTGGCGAGCACATCACCTAGAACCATACTCTCAACTCCAAATTCTTCTAGTTGGGGTCACAGAAAGTTCTCCAGCATCGCTCTATAGCGCTCCCCGTTGACTATATCAGCAGCGCTTTCATCGTCCTCAAAAAGTACAAGACAATACAGCTTGTGCAAAGACTCCAGCTGGAGTTATGTAAGTGATATCGGTGAAAATTTCGCTGCATCGGTGTAATCAACTCCTTGTTTTTAATAAACAAAGTTGCAATTTGTGCATATTTCTGCAGTGTATATCGATTCATAATAAAACTTGACCATATACACTCCACAAGTGTGAAAACAAAATTGCCGCGAAATGCGCAATGACAAAATGGCGGCCATTTCAAATTGCTTCGTTATGGCATTCCCAGTATAGCAACTGAAAACAATTACTTTGGCACAATGAAATATTAAAGCATTTAACATTCGTCTTCTCGTACGCATTGGTGTTCTATTTATATGTTTGTACGAGACTTGTTCAACTGAAACGCATCTTTGATCAACTTAGCCTTGAAAACAGATGCAATAATTTAAATGACGTTTGTTAATGTTAGTAGTGTTTCTAAGTAACTCATTAATAAGTTTCTGGCGTTTGAATTTGATTCTGACTTAAAACTTCGATTTTGAAATGGCATTTGTTGTTGAAAATCCGTCCAAGTTTGGTCAGCATGCAGTCCTACAATTTTTATGCGTTGAGGGTGTGCAGCCATTGCAGATTCGTACACAAATGCAAGCAGTATATGGAAATGCATGTATTGCGTACCCAACTATGAAAGAATAGTGCTGAAAATTTAAGAATAGAAAAGAGGGGACTATGCATAAGTCGTGGCGACCAGGTGCACGGTGTACTGCACTAACAGAAAACAATATGTCATATGTGAAAGGCCTTATTAAAGAAAATCGTGTCGAATTTCAATTAGAGAAACTTCAGAAATTTTTGGATGCAAGTGTAGGATCTGTACATAGTATTGTTCGTAATCTGTATTACAGCAAAGTTTGTTCGCAATGGATTTCTCGTTTCTTATCTAAGGAACAAAATGCTTGCGAATGGGCTTATCTCTGCAACACCTCACTTACTATACGCAAAATGGTGATGACTTTCTTCTGTCAATAGTTGCTGGTGACAAACCTTATTGCTATGAGCCATCCAGTAAGTTATCGTTGATGCAGTGGAAACAACAGCACAACCTTCTGCAGGCAAGGTGATGTTAACATTTCTTTCGACCATGATAGAATTTAAGCAACCTGGAGTAAATGTCAATGCAAGTATGTACAATGAAATTTTGAACAAGCTTCATCAAGCAATAAGACGAAAACGTCCAGGAAAACTTACGCGTGGGGTCATTCTGCTGCACGACAATGCTAGACCTCATTTTGCTAATGTGGTAAAAGAAAATCTTCAACGAAAGAAATGGAGGGTTGTAGAGCGTCCGAATCTATCGGCTTGCGATTTCCTTATTTTTGGACCGCTGAAAAAGGCGTTAAAAGGTCGACATTTAGAGTCTGACGCAGAAGTACAGATAGCTGTGGAAGACTTCTTCAATCAGCAGCCACAAGAATTCTATAAGCAGGGTATACGTCGGTTAGTAAAACAATGGCAAAGGTGCCTTAACTATGACGGTAATTAAATTGTTGAATACATTTTTTATAAAGCAAAGATGGTTTTCAATTGAACACACTTCGTATATTAACTTTCATTTGTTATTGTTTTTTATTTCAAATATTTTACGCCATCCTTGCTTAATTCGCTTAACATCCCGGTTAAGAACCACTGGATTATACTACAATTTACAAATGTAATCCCACAAATGTACTTCAAGATGGGGGAAATTATATTTAACAACGCTAAAAATGTATATATTAATTGCAAACACCGGTGAAACTTATAATTAATTACAGTGATTGTTCTTAAGATGAATGTTTAAAATTTACCAGATCATCATCTTCTTAAATTATAATTAAACCAGAGTATTTACATTCACAATGTTGTGATACGGGATGGAACAGCTTACTCGCAAGATTGAAATTACATTGACGTTAACTAATAGCCAGGCAAGACAGGAATTAATCAACATTAACAACAGGAACCAAAAGAAAGCTTTGTCACTTAGTAAGACATAGCGGATTAACCCGCTTAATCATGAATGTATTTAAAATTAAATTCGTTAGTTATAATCGACTTCAAATAATCAGCTATTAGTTAAAATCCTAACATGTTACAGCTTTCTGTATATTAAATAATATAATTACATCATTTTTCTGATTGCAGCATTAACGTCATTTTACCGTTTAACTACTGCGTATTACTATTACAATCATATTTTACAACCATCAATACTTTCAAATCGAAAATCACTAAATGATCCGTTTTGCTGTTCTTCCGTATACAAGCATGTACAACAAATGTATTTCACTCTCATATAAAAAAATATATTAAAGCAATTAGGTTTTCACATTACCAGTGCACGTTTCAGCATAATATACTGTTGAAAACTGCGATTGGCTAACATGTTGAACTAGTTAGAATTTCTAAATCGAAAGTTAGTTATCAAAGACTATTTTCCATAATAAAACGTGAGAACATAAAAAGTAGCTTATTCTGACATTGCGCTCATACTGAACGTAATATAATAACCTACTAGTAGAACTCGTGGGTTACGCCCTACGCTATCTTATGCAAATTGGCAAACAGTCCTAAATTCAATGCAATAGGAATTTCAGAATTAGTTACCAGGTGAATCATATAGGTCTATTAAAATGCTGTTGTTGACTTGGTGAGGAACTTATCTTTTTTCCTCAACCAAAGTTACTTTATGTAGTCTAAGGCGGTGGTTAAATTTGATAAGAATTCTTACGAGAATTTATTCGTCGAATTATTACGAATAGATACAAATAAGTCGGAATTAAACAAAGCCGACTTATATTACCTACGCGATTACATTGCTTGCAGCATTTACTTACCAATAGGTACGTACGAATTTGTAAGATTTCTTGATACGGCCAAAATATTTTGTTTTTCATACGTTTATTCGTATGAAACTGGAGTATTGCCAATAGGTGTACTGTAAAAGTAATTAGTTTAGTTGAAGAAAGACCATGGAATCAGAAAACCAAACAATACCATAATTGGAAGATTGAAGAAAAAGCGGAATTATGGATTGCATCATATGGGTATATTCAAAAAATGTTTGGTTTTGGTTGGTGAGCTCTTCACATGACCTAGCAAATTCGCATGCTTTTATAAAAAATAATCATTCTGTTATTTTTGAGAACGAAAAGTTTTAGAACAGTATTTCCATGAAGGACAATTGACTCGCAGGGTGCATATTTGTTTAAAATAGTATATCTGGCCAAAATTTGCTTCAACCACACACACTCGTACGACTAGATTTTCGAACAAATTCATGTGTAACCATTTAACCGCAATTCTTACGAGCAATATCGTGCGAATAAATTATCATGCGAATTCTCACTCAAAGTAAACGCCGCCTAACTTTATCAAACCCTCCTCTAAGTAAATGGCAAGATGGCCGAAATACATATTTGGGTGTTCTAAATATTGCGCTGATAAGGAGTTTCCTCAAGATTTTGTATACTTTAACCACACATCTGTTCAACCCAAAATCTTTTAGGAAAACCACCACGTACAGTTTTAACGGCAGTATTTTTTTATCCAACGTTTACTTAGAGTTAAGAATAGACATCACACGTATTCCCAACTCCAACATAACCTTATCGACATAATTTTAATATATCTGTGGCATCCATTTACATAAGGGTTCCTTTAACCATTTCTATGTTCGGCAGTATTTGAGTGAATCGTCGAAAAGACCATTTTATCTCTAGCCGAATTAGTTCCAAATTATTTTGAACACTTAGTAAAACAACATTATGGTTATTGATTTTTGCATTACATAGAATAGACATAAATGTAAATTCTTGAAGAATGTAATACGAGGCTTGTTCAACTGAAACCTATCTTTGATCAACTTAGCCTTGAAAACAAATGCAATAATTCAAATGATGTTTGCTAACGTTAGTAGTGTTTGCAAGCAACACATTAATAAGTTTCTGGCGTTAGAATTTGATTCTGGCTTATAAAACTTCGATTTTGAAATGGCGTTTGTTGTTGAAATCCGTGCGGTCCTACAATTTTTATGCGCTAAGGGTGTGCAGCCATTGCAAATTCATACGCGAATGCAAGCAGTGTATGGAAATGCATGTATTGCGTACCCAACTGTGAAGGAATGTTGCCGAAAATTGCAGAATGGAAACGAGTGGACTATGGATAAGTCGCGACCAGATGCACGGTGTACTGCATTAACAAAAAACAATATGGCATGTGTGGAAAGCCTTATTAGAGAAAATCGTCGTATTTCAATTGGAGAAATTTCAGGAATTGTTGGTGCGAGTGTAAGATCTATCCATAGTATTGTTCGTAATCTGGGTTACCTACAGCAAAGTTGGTTCGCAATGGGTTTTTCGTCTCTTGTCTAATGAACAAAAATGCTTGCTAATGGGCTTATCTCTGCAACACCTCACGTACTATAGGCGAAATGGTGATGGCTTTCTTCTGTCAAAAGTTGCTGGTGACGAAATTCCAGTAAGTTATCGATGCAGTGGAAACATTCAAGTTCATCACCACCGAAGAAGTTTAAAGCACAACCTTCTGCAGGCAAGGTGATGTTAACATTATTTTCGACCATGAAAGGCCCTTGTTGATAGAGTTTAAGGAAGCTGGAGTAAATGTCAATGCAAATCTGTACAATGAAACTTTCAACAAGCTTCATCAAACGAAAAAAATTGAGGGTTTTAGAGCATCCACCCTGCTGCCCAGATCTATCGCCTGGCGATTTCCATATTTTTGAACTGCTGAAAAAGGTGTTAAAAGGTCGGCATTTTGAGTCTGACGCAGAAGTACAGATAGCTGTGGAAGACTTCTTCAATCAGCAGCCACAAGAATTCTATGAGTAGGGCATACGTTGGTTAATAAAACAATGGGATAGGTGCCTTAACTGTGACGGTAACTATTTGTATTTAAATTGTTGAATACATTTTTTATGAAGCAAAGATGGATTTCAATTGAACACACCTCGTAAAAATGTTTAAAAAAATATCTTTGCGATATTACTGCAACTCGCACTCTATTTATAGGTTCTAAAATGTAAAATAATTATATCCAGCATCACTGTTACCTCTACTATACGCCGTAATAGTTATACGAAATTGTATATTGATTTGATTGTTAGTGCAGTTCATCATAAATCTCAACCACACTTTCTCCCCCCCCCCCTAAAATTGAGGAAGGCGTCTCTGCGGTAGAGTGTTCACCTTTCGAGAAGTCTTGGGTTCAAACCCCTGAACCGTCCGTCCTCACTCAGGTTTTTCATGGTTTTCCTGGGTCATCTAGATCAGTGCTGAGACAGTATCGTCCACGAAATTCCATTATTCAGTTTTCCTGGTCTTTTCCATACTTACATTCCCATTTCTGGCTGAAGAGGGGCTCAAGGTTCCGGTATAGAACCCGATTGAGCCCTATAGCAGTCGCCCGCCCCTTGTAGGGAATAAACCTACTGTGTATCCCCCCCCCTCATATGAAATTAATCTGTAGATATTATGAAGTATTACAAATAGTTTATTTTACAGACTTCTGATTCTTGTTGTCATTCAGGATTATTTCCTGGAATAAATCTGAAAAATTACGTGATACAATTTGTAAAATTTTCAAATTTGTTTTCTTGGCAATTTAATTTTTATGAGGGCCTCTATGATTTGTAATTGCGTCATACATAGATATAATAAAATTTATAATTAAAAAAATTGTTGGGTCTGTTCTAAATACTTTTTTGTAGAATTTGTATACCTTTAATTGCACATTTTAATAATATGTATTTAAACTATTAAATTATAAATTATTTTTATTTCTCTGGCTAAAATGATTCTTAACTAATTTCAAAATGACAAAGCGCATACTTAAAAACTCGGCAACGGCTCATCCAAAATCAAAAAACCATATATTTAAAAATATTTTTATAATGTGCGCATTTAGGCTCTATGTCACTGAAAAAACTGAAACGAGGAAAACTTCCAAACCGTTTTAATAATGCCAATATTCAATTAATAACGCACTAATGAGCAACCCTGTATAATACAAATGAAACTGAGGTGCAAGTGAATATTTATTGCTTGTAATAATTAACTCACCGCCTTAATATATAAATTGTGGAAGAATACAATAGCACAACAACGTTATTATATTGCATGTTGCTAGTGTTAATGAGGTAATTCATGCAAGAATAAATTTGCATGTAGTAATTGCAAAGTGGCAGTTTAGTCAGAATAATTGTAATATTTATGTTATGTACGATAATGTTTTATTAATGATCACATATTTTATGGGTTACTTGAAGTTTATTATAACGTATGGACAGTAAAATAACTATTGCGGTAAGCGAACTAGAAAATGTCGACACCCAATAGCGTAGCGTAGCGACATTAAACACAAACTTAATAAAACTCTGGAAATTAATAATAGGAAACTTCTTAGCTGCTGTTTCACATCTTTGTACAGGGTGGTGAATTTTTCGATGCTAACCATTGCCATCTCGGAAAAGGTACGAAATCGGTTAAATTGGAGCAAAGTTGCGCTTTTTTATGGCGCTTGAGAATCTGAAAAGAAATTCTGGATATTTTATATTGGATTATCACATCATTAGATAGACAAAATAATTTGCTTTTTAAATTGGTATCCAACATAACCTTTTTCTGCCAAAAATCTTGTTGCAATTTGAAAATGTATGGAAATGATTTATAAAATCGCGAAGGCTTTGAAAAACAATTGGAACAATAATTAAAGTAACAGATTGTATTGCTAATTGTCATTTAAACTCCTTAAATACTGAAAACAAATTGTTTGTCTAACGATAACAAGGTAACAAATGCACAATATAATTATTTAAATTGTTCAAAGTGCCCGCCGTTATTTATGATGCAGAGGTTAACCCTCAAATTCATTTCGTCCATTGCTTTTTGGATTTAATAACAAAATTGAGCGATTGCCTATAAGTGATGTACGTAGAGTTTCTTCGTAGTGTTCTGTAATTATCAAGATGTTCATCGATGAAAAAAAACAGGATATATACGATGTCTATATTCAAAACAATGGAAATTCTCTTTTAGCGTCTGAAAATTATACAAATTTGTATCCATAGAGATAGATACCCCACCGAACATTGTCTACAAGGATTTCAATAAATTGGGCTATTTGTGGCAGGTTTAGAAGACCGCGAGGGCCGTATAGAAAGGGAATTATTGCTAATGAAGTAAATGTGCAGGCTCAATTAGTGATTGATCCAGAAAACTCCAGCCGAAGAATTTCTCAATAGTGTGGTGTTGATAATTCATATGTGAGGAAAATCATCAGAAAACATAAGTAGCATGATTATACATTCGCACCTGTACAAACTCTTCATCCTAGTAATGGTAACAAAAGATTGGACTTTTAGATAATACGGTCTTCGGTGTATTTTTATCGATAGACATTTAGATGGGCCTGGATATTTCGCATTTTTGCGAACAAATTTAGAAGATGTGTTAGACGACTTGCCATTAGTAACCCTTCAAAAGCATAAATAGTACCAGCACAACGGAGCTGGTCCTCACAACACCCGCATTGTTCGACATTATTTAGATGCACGTATTAAAAATGCATGGCTTGGCACCTTTGGACCTGTTCGTTGGCCTCCACGATCGCCACACTCAAACCCTACAATATGGGACATCTTCACCTGAAAATCGAAAATGCCTTCAACTCTATTCCGAGGCAGACTCTCCAAGAAGCAGTGGCCGAAATTATTTTGAAGACTAATCGCTGCATCATAAATAACGGCGCGCACTTTGAACAATTTAAATAATCATAGTGGTTTTGCATTTGTCATCTTGTTATCGTTAAACCAGTAAAATGTGTGCAGTATGTAAGGATTTTAAATTACAGCAATACAATCTGTCACTTTAATTATTGTTTCAATTGTTTTTCAATACGTACGCGATTTTATAAATTATTTACATACATTTTTATATTTCAAAAGTTTTATGGAAGAAAAAGATTATTCTGGTTACCAATTTGAAAAGCTATTTTTTTGTCTATCTAATGATGTTATAATCCAATATGGCGGCCATAAGAAATCGCATTCGCAATTTGAAATCTAGAAGGCCGACGAAATTTCTGTAAATGTCATTCTCAACTCACGGCGACCAAAAACATAGCGTCACCAAGGTTGATTGAAATAGCGTCAATGGTAGGAAAGATAATAATTTATTTCTAAAATCACAATTTTCAGTTTTTTCGTGATAAATCAGGAACTAACAAAAATATCCACGATTTCATTTCAAGTTCTCAATCGCCATGAAAAAGCGCAACTTCCATTATTGCAATTTACAACAACCGTAATATATACTTGACTTCTTGATTAATGTAATTCCCTTTGCCTATTGTAGATTTCTGTACATAGGGTGTTTAAAAAAGACGGTCGTATAATTTACCCACGCATCTTCTTCTTAGGGTGCTTTGTCTCTTACGAGACGTAGCGATCTTCTCTCCTATACCTGTGTTGCGCGTTTAGAGTGCCACAGACATAGAAGACCTACAGCTTAACGTGGGCTCCGAACCACGGGAAGTGTTCACAACAAGTGTAAACACTTCCACTCCAGAGAAGATTTACTAGGCAGAATACCTCGCTGGTTTGCCATTGCCTTGCGAGGGAGAACGGCCGTTAAAAATCCGATGTTCCGGTACAGGGAATTGAACCCAGGACCCTCAGCGTAGAAGTCTAACGCGCTAACCTCTAGCCTACGGCCGCCACCCACGCATAGTACTCATCAAACTAAACAGAAAAGTCTTAATCAACATATGTCCGCTAACCAACTGTTTCAAAGATAAGTAGAAACGATTTTGTTTTTAATACATAAAGTGCATTATTGTGAAAAATCGAACAGCGAATGTACCAACAGGTAAATATAATTATAAATAACATCCCACATCATTTGTGTCTCGTATTGTGCTGATGGAGATTATTAGTTTTCCTTCCTTTCTTTCGCATCAAGAGTTTCTTTAAATACTGCATCGTAAGAAAGATTAAACAATAAAATAGAAAATTTTGGGGATTTCTCTTTTTTTCCTTTATATTTCCTTCTATAAATCCTACGTCAACTTCTTGTTGGCAATGTTTGTGGTTTATTAATACGTAGTAAATTGTGGAAGTTACAAAATAAATTTAAAATTCAATTAAATTCCCTTTTTTATAAACACCTTTTTTTTTTGTTTTTTAAAAGAATCGTGGAGTTGCCACGGGCAAGATTCCCTGCTCAGGATTTGAACCTGAGCGACTTTGGTAGAATAACTCCGAAGCCAAGCGCTGCGACCATTACTCTACCGCGGTCCCCAAACACCTTTCTGGAAACCATGTATAAGTACAATGACATATACAATTAGTTCACTTACAAATTTTGGAAACAATCGCGATAATAATAATATAAACGCTGTTCCAATAATTTGTTTTGTTTCATATTATATGATTATAAAATAGCACGCGAGCTTTCCAGAAGTTTATTTATTGAGATGCCGGAGTTAAATTATTGTTCTGTTCATTAAATGGCATATTTGTCGTTCCAGAATTCGTGGACTAACATTTCTACCATCTATGGTAGGTTCTCGAACAGTCGTTTCAATAAATGGGTTGCTTAATGCTATCCGTCAAGTGAACACCTCGGTCAAGATACGGCTACTTTCTCCGCAAGTTATTGCAGGTCTGTGCCAATACAGCAATAATATTTAACATACATATCCGATCAGTAGTAACCAATGATGTATAACATTAAAGCTAACAAAAATTAATATTTAGGTACATTTTTTAATAATTTTAGTCATATTTGCTAGCTCTGCATTTTTCGGTAGTAGGCTAATGTGTATAATTAATTAAACATACTGTAATAAATAAGTACCTATGAAACTAAAAAATTCCCTTTATCGCTATATATTAATTCCGTACCCCTTCCACCAAAATCAACTTATTCATTACCCAAACTCCGCCCCAGTGGAAGTCAGACCTGAACGCGTCCATCACCTCAGGCGCAAATTTGTATAGTATCGGACCAACACAGGTCCGTATTCCAAGAAAGCCACTTACTTGACAATATATACGGCGTAAACGTAGCATTTACATTACACAGAACATTTATTTGTAAATACAATTACGATGTTTAAATAATTAACTGTAATGATTTATATCACGGAATTTCAAACCTCTTCAAATAAAATGGTTTTGCTACAGGAACATAAAATTGTTTCAACAGGTTCAGTTGTCAGTTAACACCTGCCACAAAATAGTAAAGAAAGATATCCACTTGTATTCCTACCGTTTGCAGTTTGTACAACACTTACACGAAGCTGATTATCCTCAGCGCGTCGAATATTGTCAATGTTCCTAAATATCCCCCGTGACGACTTATCGGAGAAAACTTTTTTCACGGACAAGGCCTAGTTTTATTTAGATGGATAGATTAATTCGCAAAAAATGCGTTTATTAAAGTCGGAGAAGCGTAAACCTCTTCATCCTCAAAAAATAGGAGTGTGGGCGGGCATTTCAAGGCGTAGAATACTTGGACCCTACTTTTTTGAAGGTAAATATAAGACAAAAGAGTTTATTTGTTGAATAATCAACGAAGATTTTTTTCATGCACTTTGACTACAGAAAGGTATCAAGAAAAGATTTTACGGCCTTTTTTTGAAGAGCTTCATGATGATGAACTCAGATTTGAGTTTTTCCAACAAGACGGGGCCACTGCGCATACAACACATGATACCGTTAATATGATACGAGAATTTTTCAACAGACAGATTAATAGTCGAATCACATCAATATCTAATCCTGCCAGATCCTGCCACCTCATGCTGTGCTATTCCTGTCTGAGGCCGTATTTCCGTATTTTCCATTTTTCAGCACCCAATACATCAGGGGTGGCCAACAAGTCGATCGCGATCGACCGGTCGATCGCGAAGCCAATTTGGGTCGATCGCGAGACCAATCTGGCAAGAGCCGTCGGGTTACGAGTGAAACAAATGAAGTCAAGATTTTCAAGTTTTTACGTTATTTGTGTTTTCTGCTCGAATTTTTTTTTCAACTCTAGATAGGTGAAGTTGTATCATTCTTGAAAATAATATTTTTAATCTTAACTTGATGTGTTTGTTGTAAGGAGTGGTGGTAGATCAGTTGGTAGAGCGCTCGCTTTCTGAGTAAAACATCGATTCTAGCTTGGGTTCGAAACCTAAGCATTGCTATGCAGATTTATAAAAATCTTTTCTACAACCGACCATACACAATTTCCCAATCCGGCTTGCAGCTGTGGTTTCTTAATGCTAAAAACCTTCTCTGGAATTTCTGTCTTTCCGATTCGACGTTGAACTGTGGCTCTCCGGTATTTCTACTTCAGCGCTGAGGAGAAACACGTGGCAGAGATGAGGCAGATGCCCAGCGGTGGGACATGATGATGAATGTGTTTCACTTGTAACCGAACGCAACGCGTGAACGTACCTTGAATATTTGGTAGTGTCATACGGTAGCTTCTTTTCTTTAGTATTAACAATATTATTATTATTATTATTAATCAATATTATCTATCCACGGTGACAACGTCGAGTTTCAATTTTTCTTCTGTTTAAAATGTAAGTACCTTTTCTTTGTTTTAAATTAAATTGTGGCTTTTCTTACCTATCTACTTACTTGATTAGTGAGCGTTCTGGCAACAGACGTCTAATCTGAAGTCGTTAACGAAGTTGGAAAATATTTACTTCAATATTTATTATTTATTTTGAACATTTAATTTTTTTCAGATAAGTAGGTGGAATTAATGAAGACTAAACAACGCTCTGTCCTGACCGATTACCATACTGAGGATTCTTTATTATTATCTTTGTCAGGATATACACCTAGTTATGATTCCTTGGTTAAAGACATGCAAACACAGTCTTCCCATTAATGTTAAGGTAACAAAATAAATTCTAAATCTGTCTTTATCTGTAACTAATTTGAATTAATAAGTATTATTAATAATTACTCATGTTGTTTTAATTCCCCCGGACATTTTTTGGCCCGTTAAATAATTGTATTATTTTTTACGTAGGTAGATATGCAAACATAGTATGTATTTTACCTCCCCCCCCC
>JABXWE010020713.1:0-19242 GCA_014611495.1 Limonius californicus | reverse complement strand
ATATTGCACTTGAACGGTTTTTCTCCTGTATGAGTGCTCATATGCAATCGCAAGCTACTCTTGTGTGCACTTTCAAAGTCACATATATTGCATTTGAAAGGTTTCTCGCCTGTATGTGTTCTCATATGCCTTCGCAAGTTACTCTTCTGTGAACTTTCAAAGCCGCATGTATTGCACTTGAAGGGTTTTTCTCCTGTATGAGTGCTCAAATGTTGTTGCAAGGTAAACTTAAATGCTCTGCCATAGTCGCATACATTATATTTATATAACTTTTCCCCAGTATGACTTTTAACACTTTCTTGCATGATGCACTTCAATGGAGGCTCTATCATTTCATGATCCACATTGTTACTACAGATTTCAGTTTTTATATCTAACTCTTCATGTAATGATTCCAGTTTAATCGACCAATCCTCATTATATTTAGCATCATGTTCTAAATCGGAAGCTTCTGAAGGCAATTCCGATATCTGCATCTCTTCTGGTTTTACTGTAACATATGTGCATGTTTATATGTGAGTTACTAAATATTACATAAGTATTTAAACTAATACGAAATCATTTTAAAAAGACGAACAAATTATCCCAATTTTAAATAACAATTAAGGAATTATTAACATTTACCACACATTAAATTACTAATATTTGGTCTATTTTAATGGAAGTTTTCATATTGGGATACTCGTAGACGTGCCGGGCAAACTCATAGCTCAGGGTTCGCTGGATATAAAGTTTGTTAAAAGTTTATAATGTTTATTCCTATACTGTACAATTCTACCTTAATTAAAGTATTTGATTATTCCAACAACACATGCAACTAAAATTTCTAAGTTCGGAGTTAAATAAATGCACAAGAAAATTAAACTGAATATTCAGAATGAAATTAATTATTCCGTAGTCCGGTCCTGCAATGTCGGTAATTCAGTCCACTGCACACGAGACGGATCGTTGCTGTACTTGGCCTGCACGCGGAGCTCGGAATGTGAGGTTAACAGCTTGCTAAATTAGAAATCAAATATGTTATTAATACACAGGATATATCAGACTGGAATCTACGGTGTCGTTACTAAGAGTTAGTTCGGGTGCGTTGAATCAAGCTTGTGAATTTCAAGCGGTCGTCGTTCGGTGTGTTTTATCGGTCTTTTAAAATGTGGCGGAATTAGAACGTTTAGAATGCAAACGTAGGTTCGCAGTAATTTCGTTCGCTGGGGTTTCGCTAGTTAAGGTGAAATACGTGAATTTGCTTTAATTATTCTGGCCTATTTACGGGACAGGAAACACTGGAAGAATGCGGTTTACCCAGATTAATTAATTGGGTTTAGCAAAACTCGGGATTTATATACAGGAGGTGACACCAGAAGAATGCGGCTCGCGCCAGATTAATCTGGTGTACGGATTTATTTACGGGAATACACGTCTAGAATGCGGTGTGAACCAGATAAATTCAGTGTACGGGTTTATTTAAACGGGACTTACTTTTACAAAACTCGGAATTACAATCCCAGGTTAGGCAAAAGTACAGGGAAACGTAATTGCTGTAAGAATGTGGTTCGCACCAGATTAAAACAGAATTTCTCAGGATTTTAAGCAGGGTTCTCAGGTTTACGGTAAATTATTTTACAAGTTCAGGTCAGGACAGGTTTTCTAAGCTCGACTACTCTCTTCTGATCTGGACTCAAAAGTTAATGATTTTTCCTCGGGGAGCTCCTTTTGTACCCGGTTTCCATCCGATCTGGCTCGTTCTCTTCGCTCCTCGGGTCGCGGGTAGTGGGGAACGCCTCGCTAAACTCCACTCGCAGCGCCACGCGCGCTCTAGCGGGAAACTAACAACGCGAAAATTTCCTATATAAATTTAAAAATGCGTTGTCCCCAAGAACTTCGTTACAATATTATTATAGCTGCTACAAATTACATGGGCAAGCATTGTAAAACCCAAAACTTTCTTATAATTGTTTTTTGAAGGAAAACCCTTTTTTATTAGTATTTACTCTTACTTGCTTGTGCTATATCAATTAGAATTGATTTTAGGTGCCTAATGCAAATCTGTTGTACTGACCGACGAAGCAAACAATCATGTTGTGCCAAGATTTAATCAATTTTATAACGAAATGGCCGTGAAGACTCAAAAGATCAATTTAGAGAAGATATAGGAGTAAAGCAGAAACAGAACTAAAAGGTCAGCTAAACATAAACAACAGCGGTATAGTAAAATTAATAGAAAATGTTCAACCAAATCAAACAAGAATAAACAAAAAATTAGCCGAATAGGACATACAGTTGAATAATTTCGAAAGAGAACAACAGAAAGGAAACAGAGTATTGTACGGCCTTGAAGCGGAAACAGCAAACTACTTTGAACTGGAAAAAATGCTCATAAAGCCAGTAAATGAGAAATTGAAAGTAAAATATGAAGCACGGGACCTGGAAGCGATCCGCCCACTAATAGTAAGCATGATAAATATGAGACTTAAATATCAAATGTTTGGAAACAAAAAGTTACTCAAGGGATCAAAAATAATAATAGATGAGTACCCGAAGAATATCTTACATGTGAGAAAATACTTACTTCCGTTAATGTACTATCTCAGAGAACCAGGAAAGCACGCAATAATCAAATACGGCTCACTGATCGCTGATAGCAAAAAATGCAAGAAAAGCAAAAGAATACTAGAACAAACTAAAGAAAAGAAGAAAGCGAAAAAGAGTCACTGATCCGAAGAAGAAGAAGAAAACCAACCGCAGCTGAGATTAACAAAAACGAAAATAAACCAGGAATTGTGCAAACTCTTTTGAGTCCCTAGGATTCTGGATATAGAGTTGCTCATTAGTGCGTCAAAGTCCAATATTAGCATTATTAAAATGATTTGGATATTTTTTTTTCTTTTTAATTGATGTAGTGCCAAAATGCATGGACTCTTACGAAAAAATAGCGGATCCGCTAAATGTTTTTGAAAGGAAAATCTTAAAGCGAATATTAGGACCAGTGAAGGACAACGGAGAATGGCGGCTAAGATAAAATCATGAAATCTACCAATATTTAGAAGAACCCCCAGTTGAAACCTTTATAAAACTACAAAGGCTGCAGTGGGCAAGGCATTTCATAACTCGAGTTGGGCAAACGCATGTTTCCATATCTTTTTCTATTGCGCATAACTTGTTAATTTTTCGTGAACACACGTTTTTAATGTTTAGACTCATAAAAAGTAAATATTCTTTTTTCATATTTTGCATATATTACCACTTTACGGCATGTGGCATATGTTACGGGGAAATAACTTAATATTTCCCAAATATCTGACGACAGATAGTTGAGGTAAACGCAGATTTAGCTTATAGGACAAAGACGGCATTAGTTGGGTAAGTACTTCACTATTCAGTGGACATTTCTTGGAAAATAGTACGTATTTGGGAATATTGCTGATTCTTAGAAGATATCGTTATTGTGTATGTAGTGCTTACCAAAGGGGTTGGTAAGTTTTCAGTTTCTTTTTTGCGTCATTCATTTCTTGACAGAGCTGCAAGTATCAACCCAATATTTGTGAAAAAGCCTAAAGTTGGTAGTTCAAAAATCGATTTAATTAAGAAGTGATTGAAGCCGCACACATGCTTTAAATATGATGGAAGTGTTGTGTTTTGTATCGTTTGCACAAAAGAGGTATGTATTCCGTTATTATAATTTAATAAAATATTCTCTCTATTTAAATATTGGTAATCCAGAACATCCCTTAATGTCAAATTAAAACATTAAATTCCAATTTGTTATTTGGTATTATCATCAGTCAATGGATTTAAGAATTAAATTAGAGATTTAATTAATGTAATATTGCAAAGAAATCGGCAAAGTTCCCCTCAATTAGTTGCCATATCCTCTAAGCTCGAGAAAATTATTGTACTCAGTTATCATTTTAACAGATAAACATTAAAAAAAGTTTCAACTTGATGAGCACGTAACTACTGGCCCACATCAAAAAATAAAAAATAATGCAAAAGAGCCACGACAATTATTTCTGAAATGTTTAAACAAAAACGAAAATTTTAACAATGTTAATGATATATTAATAATAATAAAAGGCAATTTCAACAGGTGTTTATTTTTATTTTAGCTTTATACGTATTTCTACATACAATATGTCATTATCAAAAGCATTTAATGAAGTAAACATTTGTAGTTGCTTGGGTAACAGCACACTGGATCTTGGTTTTGGGCTTGGCTCAGGTCTTTTATTCCAAAACTTCCAATAGCGGGGAATTTATGAGCTCAATTTGCTCATTCATTAAAGGTGTATTTGTTAAAGTGTGTTTGAGAAGATCATGAAAAACGCTAAGTTAAGATGGTTGAAAGAAGAATCAAAGAAATGGTTCAGGATTAGAGACAACTTGCACATTCATTTAAAGGTACTCCACACAGAACTCACATACAAATTACACCCAATTGAATTTGACGTTTTTGACAATAACATTAGAGAATTAGTTAGCAAAATTAAATTTCAAAAATACACAATACAGAAACACAAACTTTTAAAATTAGAGCAAAACACACGTGAACTTAAAAATTATACAAAACCCAACACCATCATAAATTTCCATCCTCGTTTCCTAAATTTGTCAAACATAGAATTCAATGACAAGGAAGTAAAATTTCTAAATAAAGGATTCAAATTCTGTCCATTCCCAAAATTCACTAACAATATTAAAGAAATTTTAGCAGTTAATTCAGAAAATATTCTTAAAGAAAAACATTTCAATTATGCAAAATTCAAAATTGCCAATTTGTTAAAAGACATGTCAACAACACACCAAAACTATACGGTTTAATAAAAATACCCCAAATGCCTATTAGACCGGTAGTCTCATACATAAACGCACCCAACCACATGTTAGCAAAAACATTAAATAACATAGTTACTAGTTTAGAATACACACCAAAATATTCTGTTAAAAATTCTTCCGAATTAATCAGTAGGTTGTCCAGTTTAGGTTTACCACCACACTGCCAACTAGTTAGTTTCGATGTCACCAATATGTTTTCACAAATACCTCCTCAAGAGTGTATTCCTTTGTTAAATAATATTTTTATCAACAAAAATGTTGAATTAACAAAACGAAATGAGTTGATTCAATTATTCGAACTTTGTATTAATCAAAATTATTTTATTTTTAATGCTAAAATTTATCTTCAAAAAAAACGGTTTACCAATGGGAAGTCCAATTTCTCCACTTTTAGCTAATACAGAGTGCCCATTTTAAAACAGAGTTGTTTTACAGTACATGTAAAATTTAAGGTTACGTTAATAACTCAAATTTAATATTTGACAACAATAACTACAATAATAATTTAATATGAACATAGTACAAAAACTAACGAAGCAGGTGTTCAAATTGCCTTCCCCCTTCGTTTTCGCAGAGTATAATTCTTCTACGCATCGAACCTCTAACACGAGCTAACATTTCCGGTGTGATAGAGCGACAACATTGAATTATCCTTTCGCGTAGATGTTCTTCATTTCGAATGGGCACTTCATAGACATCATTTTTTACTTTGCCCCACAAAAAGAAGTCTAGCGGAGTCAAATCGGGACTACGGGCAGGCCAAGGATGCAATGCACCTCGTCCAATTACGCGTCCCTCAAAACGTTGGTTAAGATAATTTCTCACATCCCTATGAAAATGCGGAGGTGCACCATCATTTAAAAACGACATGCTATTCTGTACGTTTTGAGGAACTGTTTGGAGGAGAGCCGGTAGTTCATTAATTAAGAAATATAAATACATTTCACCATCTAAATTTCCATTAAAGAAATGTGGACCTATTACAAAATCGCCAATAATACCGCACCACACGTTAAGAGAAAAAATTCTCTGAAAATGAGTTATCCTGATCCAGCGGGGATTGTCTTGGGCGTAATAGTGGCAGTTATGTCGATTAACCATGCCGTTGTTTGAAAACCTGGCTTCATCACAGAATAATACCATACTTAAAAATTCCGCATTGACGTTTAATTTCCGTCTAAGAAATTGACAATACTGAACACGATGCTCATAATCCCTATCTTCAAGATTATGTATGGTATAAACATGATAGGGGTGAAATTTGTTCGCCTTAAGAATATTGAAAACAGAACCTTTGCTAATGTTTAAGGCATTTGCAATCGCTCTTTGACTTGTATGGGGATTATTCGTAACCATTTCAATTACAGCTACTTCGTTATGTTCAACCGTAACTTGCCGTGCCCTTGCTTTTGGTTTTGAAAATTGCCCATACTCTTGTAAATTCAGAAGAAGCATTCTAAATGTTTTGTCTGTTGGAATTCGTCTACCTGGGAAGCGTTGCGCATACAAAGTACTGGCAGCACTCGCATTTTTTCGACATTCACCCAGAATTAGAAGCATGTCCACTTTTTCAGCGTTGGAATACATTTTGCACCAAAGATTAATGTTCGATAATCTTTTTTTTGCACGTTCAAGTAATGTGGCTTAACGAATTTGATTAGTAAACTGTCAAGTTAATGTAAACATGATTGCCCTGATCTTAATAATTATAGAAATATTTTGTTTTAAAATTATAGTCGGCATTGACATGTATCGTGTGTTGCCTATTTAAAAAAATGTAGGCTTGGAGTTTTAAAATGGGCACTCTGTATATTTATGGAAAATTTAGAAGATCGAATTTTTGAATCAAATCATTCTTCGAAAATTATATTTTGGTTCCGTTACGTTGATGATATTTTAGATGTTTTAATAGTTCATTTGAGTTTATTGATGACTTCTTAACGTTTATCAATACTCTACACTCAAACATAAACTTTACATTAGAAACTGAACAAAACAGATGTATTAATTATTTAGACTTAAACATATAAATTAATTCCGAAAACAAACTCGAATACTCTATTTATAGAAAACCTACACAAACAGATATCACAATACCACAGGACTCATGTCACCATAAAACACATAAATTAGCAGCCTATAGGTCACTGATACATAGAGCTTTAACAGTTCCCTTAAGTAACACTGATTACACCAAAGAGATTTCGATTATTAAACAAATTGCACACAGTAATGGGTACCACACAAAACTGATAGACACACTAATCAAAAAGAAAGATTATAAATTAGCAATTCAAAAAATATATTCTAAAGACCACTCTGAAAATGGTAAATATATTTCAATTCCTTATTTCGGTGATATATCGGAGAAAATTGCAAAAATTATAATCAAATCAAGTACATTTAAAGTAAGTTATAAAACAACAAAACACACTTTCAACACCTTATTCAACGCAAAAGACAGAACTAACGATTTTTTAAAATCAGGTATTTACAAATTAAACTGTTCACATTGTAATTATGTATATATAGGTCAAACAATTAGAAATTTTGACACCAGATACAAAGAACACATACGCTCATACAAATATAAACACCCAGAAAAATCTAACTATGCTAAACACTTATTAAAACACAATCATGTATTGACATCACATAATATAATAACATTTTTACACTTCTGTGATGATAAACGTAAATTGGATATACTCGAGGCCTTTCAAATTCACAAACACACTTTAACAAACACACCTTTAATGAATGAGCAAATTGAGCTCATAAATTCCCCGCTATTGGAAGTTTTGGAATAGAAGACCTGAGCCAAGCCCAAAACCAAGATCCAGTGTGCTGTTACCCAAGCAACTACAAATGTTTACTTCATTAAATGCTTTTGATAATGACATATTATATGTCGAAATACGTATAAAGCTAAAATAAAAATAAATACCTGTTCAAATTGCATGTTATTATTATTAATATATAAAGTATGAATTTCAACGAAGTAAGGCAGCAAACAATTAACAAATGTTAATGATGATTTCGTGCAACATTCCATTAAAGAATTTGGACGTTCCAGAATTTAAACAATTTTTGGAAAAACATACAAAAGAAAAAGTGGTTTCCCGGAGAACAGCTCCCAGAACGCACATTGCTGTTAAAACAACTCGAAAAAACGGTTATTTGTTGTAATACAACTAATAAAGAATAGATTGTGAATAGAGTATTGTATGCATAATTTGTTGTTTATATTCCTGTTATATGTTCTCTATTTTTCGTGTATCTAGTTTCAAATTTCAAGAACACCTTTTCAGTGTGATGTAGGGTACGCTCCTTTTTGCAGATGCTTGTAATTAAAAATACCGAAGAACGATAATTGTATTATTTCTCTTTTAACAAAACAGCATTTGATTCAAAACTTGTTTTAACTTATGAATTACAGTTTAATATAAATGTCAGAATTCATCGTATCATGCCATACACAATTTTTAGGTAGTTAATATCAAGTGCATCCATAAGTGTACATCTCAGTAGGTTACTGCATATTCGTGCATATATTGAAGACTTTTTGTTGCATACATTAGTGCATATATGCACTATCTTTACGGCTTATCTGCCCAACTCTAGTTATAAGGATGGAAGCCACAAGAAGCCCGAAAAGAGCTCTCAACGACAAATATGGATGGAAGGAGGTCGGTAGGGAAACCGTGGAAGAGATAACAAGATGAGGTCGACGAGGACGCAAAAAATTTTAAACACCCAAAATTAGAGAACATACGCATTAAATACAAAAAGTGGAGGCAAAAGATGAAGGAGGCGAAGGGCCAACCTGGACTGTAGTGCCATAGGAGAGAGAGAGAGAGAGAGAGAGAGAGAGAGAGAGAGAGAGAGAGAGAAAGAGTGCCAAAATGCGCACATTATAAAATAATTTTTAAATATACAGGGTAACTCGCCGAGGCGGAGCACCCTCAAGGTATTATTTTTTAAATAGACCACCATGTATTATTTTAACATATTTCAATTCAGCGTTAAATTGTTTTTCCAACCACATCCTGGTTTTTAATTTTGGTTGAGTTTTGATCGGCACAATGTTTAACAAATTAATTCGTTGCGTGAATATTGCGTTTAATTGAGATTGCATATTTCGCAGTTACGCAGCCAAGTGATGTATGTACTAAAACGACACAACCACCAAATATTAATTTTACTATACATGGTGTTTCTTTCACCAGTGCAAATTTAACTTATTTCAAAGAGCATTTTTAAATTTTTTCAAATGAAAAATTATATATCTTATTACATTTCTGAATTGTCACGTTAATTTTTACTTTTTTAATACAAACCGCTGAATATTTAAAAATATTTTTAAAGTGTGCGCATTTTGGCACTATATTACTAAGGCCCGGATTTTTAGGCACTGAACATTTAAAATAGGCAGCGAAATAGGCGCAAAGAAATTTAAATGTGGGCACCAAATATTTATATTCAATTCAATTTATATTCAAGAAATTGAAAATGGTTGATACTCGTATTAAAATAATCTGAATATTTGGAAACATACTATATTGCACAAACTTAAAAATACTACATAAATAAATAAAAGTTATACATAACAAATTAGAACTTTTTCTGAATTTTCTAGTGGTAAACTTCTTCTGTTGTCCGTCAAAATTTGTTTGTATGCGGAAAATGACCGCTCCACATCACAGATTAAAATTAAAATTCGGAACATTCCAAATTCCAACTTTATTTGGTGTTAGGTTAGAATCACCAAAGCAGCAACAATTTTTCCTGGAACTGCCTTTAATTGTTCTTGCAATTTTTGAATTTTACTAATATTAGAATATAGTGTTTCCCCCTTTGCTATTAACTCTTTTATGGTTGTTGAAATAATTTTAAAATGAGAAACAGCGTATGCTATATTTGTATCAGCAGTAGAACTGCTAAATGCTTCTTGGGCTTTTTTTTTATGCAGTCATGCTCGAATCGAAACTATCAACGATGCTTTTAACACCTAGAAAATTTTCATGGTAAAACACTGCGGCTTCTATCCACGTCCCCCATCTCGTTAGAACAGGCTCTGGTGGTAGTAGCGTATTTGGGCACGTTTCTGTATAAATTTCTCATCGAAGAGGGGCTTTTAGAAAAACTTTTTTTGTTATTGAAATAATTTTGTTAATGTCAGGGTAGCTCTCGCGGACAGTTTCTGCAACTACTTTTGCGGCATCAGCAAGATATGTGCAATGTAACATAGCCGGATAAAAAACATTCATATTGCTTCCAGCTTTTAACATATAGGCAACACCGTCTGTCAAAAGCAATCTTACTTTTCCATCAGTTCCTCCTTCGGGCCAAAGAAATCGAAAACAATCGTTAATGAAACGAGACATTGTATTGTTGTTTGTTCTCTCCAGGGGTTTACCGTAAAGCAAATGCGATGAACCAGGTTCATTTGAATCAAATTTTCTCATTACCATATTTGCAATTGCCCTCCCATTCGCGTCTGTAGTTTCATCCACAGTAGCCCAAATATTACTAGTAGGTACCTATTTCCAAACGAATAAAATAGATTTTTTGTTTGTTAGTTTTAGTTTGTTTAGACAGTTTTTTCGCAGTGTGGATTCGGGTGGTATATGATTTTTCGAGAAATTCTCGGAACTTATTGCATTCCAACTTATACCAAGGTATATTGGCAGCTAATAGCGTTTGGCACAGATCAAGTGAAAAGGTATCGACTTCTAGATTGAAACTACTTTGGTTTAAAAAGGTCTGAACACTGTTTCACCTTTTATTGCTGTTCGATTGATGTAGCGCGGTCTCTATGTGCTGATCCAAATGATACTTTTTTGAGCATTTCACCTATTTAGAAATATGAAATTATGTAACATAATAACTTCATACAAACATACCTCCTTCGCGCAATATTGACAATAACTTACTTTGCCGTCGATAGTAAAACACTCACTACCTTCCACTAATCGACTAACGTGCAACTTAAACTCACTCTTTCTTTAGGCATTTTGATATCTACCTTTATACGTCTACTTGTTACCACTGTAATAGCGCAACTGCTTCTAAATGCCATAAGCAGTTTCATGCACTTCTGCCGTTTAGGTACTAACGTCGAAAATAGGCAGTAAACTTGCGAAATAGGCGTTTTAGGCAAAATAAAATGC
Organism: Limonius californicus; assembly: GCA_014611495.1. Taxonomy (NCBI): domain Eukaryota; kingdom Metazoa; phylum Arthropoda; class Insecta; order Coleoptera; family Elateridae; genus Limonius; species Limonius californicus. The sequence goes on along the minus strand of JABXWE010020713.1, from coordinate 8,239 downwards.
GGTTTAAAATGATTGCCAAGGTGTGAAATGGAGTTTGGTATAAAAATTATTTCGGAGCCTGCACTGGATCAAAATAGACAAATGCCTAGAAATCCGGGCCTTATATATTAGTAAAAGAAAAACTTTCAAATGATTTTATTTATGTCAATAACGCACTAATGAACAACTCTGTATAAGAAAAAAATGAGATGATAGAAGGGTTTTACGGCCATTCCGACAGAGTAGCAACAGCAAGACTAAAAATATCCAAAACAAGACTATCCGTAATCTAAGTTTACACAGCAATATCTTCGGCTATAGAGAACGAGGTAGAAACGTTTTACAAAGATTTAGAGGAGCTAATAGATAGAGAACCAATAGTGTCAAATTATATTCTAGTAATGGGAGGTTGTATCACCAAAAAAAGAACAGAAAGAAAGAGGCGACGGGACTGTAACAGGTCCGTATCAATATGGGTCTAGAAACGAACCAGGAAGGTCCCTAATTCATTTTGCTATAAAATATAAACTTCATATTATGAATACCTTTTTTAAAAGACGCAGGGGATGGACATGAAAATCGCCAAACGGAATGTATAAAACGTAATTGACTATATTCCTAGCAACAACAAAGAAATAAATATAAAATACAGAATGGTACGATCTCTGATAACCATAAAAATGGACAAAAAACTACAAATGTTTAAAAAAGTAAAGAAATAAATCCAGTTAAATACAGAGAAAATCTTCAAACAACTTCAAGGCCGAAGGTATACAAATAATAAAAGAAAAAAAGAGTAGAAGAAAAGAAATGTACAATCATGTAGAATCTACGCTGAGAAAGGCAAAAAAAAATGCAAAAGGCAAAAAAAATGCAAAAGGACAGCAAGAAACTATCAAAGAACAAAAATGGTCAGACGCAACGAAATAGGCAATAAAGGAACAAGCAGAGCTGAAAAAGAGATCAAGAATATTAAATAGAATCGATTGCTGCGAAGTAAACAAATTAACTAAACCAGAAATAAGAAAGAACATTACAAAAAATACAAACTATAATAGAAGGAACAAGGTCGACTAAACAAACGAAAAGAGAATAAACAACGGCTGAAACTGAATGACTTACATAAAAAAGGCAATAACAAGATAGAGGGAATAGAGGATGATGAAATGATAAACAATGAATGGCCAGTAATACAAGAAGAACTAAAATTAATCATAAACAAATTAAAGAAGGACGGGACTCCAGGAGGTGATGGTATAACTAATAAACAGATTAAAAATGCAACACTGGAAATGCTCCAACTCATAAGAACATTGTTCAACGAAATCCTAAGAAATGAGCTGGCATCCCGATGGGAAAAATCAATAAATAATATTGCTATTTAAGAAGGGAAAAAAAGAACTGACACAGAAATCAGACCAATCAGCTTATCCCCATGTGCATGTAAACTTTTCACTACCATACTCAAAAATAAGATTAACCTTCCCTCTACTAACAGGGGTGCACCTGCACCTTCCACGATCCGTGGAACGCATTTTAGTCTTATCCGAACTGCTTCAGTGTGTTATCTAGTTGCAATTGGTAAAAATGCCTTTTCAACCAAGAAATAGTGCAAACCTAGAGGCTTATCTAGAGGATGATTTTGAAGATCCGGAGTTTTCCAATATTTTACAGCAAATGAATGATGAAGAAAATGAGATTGAAGAGGATCATGTGGAAGAGATTGACGATGAAAGTAGTGATGAAGAAAATGTGTCTTCTGGTGAAAGTGACGAAGAAAATGTGGGGGATAACATTTATGCAGCCAAAAATGGTGAAGTTTGGGCAAAAGTACCGATCAAAAAATCTAGACGTAATATTTCAAACATTCTGAAGGTTCCACCAGGACTAACTGCCTATAGCTCAAGATTTGAAAGTATGACTGAGGTGTTGCAGTGTTTTCTATCCGACGACATTATCGATATCATTGTAAAGGAAACTAACAGAAAAGCCAATTACCTTTATGACGTATGGAATGCCAAGAATTTACCAAGGAAAAGGGTTTGGTGCGACACCAACAAAATCGAAATGCATGCTTACATTGGTTTACTTATATCAATGGGAGCATTACAAGCAAGAAAAGAACCCGTCGAAATGTTGTGGAATTCAAATCCTTCCTACAGCCGCCCAATATTTGCTGCAGTAATGTCTCGAACCAGGTTTGAACAAATAACAGCGTTTATGAGATTCGATAATTTTTTAACCAGAGAAATTCGCAGAGCACAAGATAGACTCGCTCCAATCAGAGATATATTTGACCTTTTTGTGGAAAACTGAAAACTGTAAAAAGGCTTACAATCCCGGATTGCATCTTACGGTTGACGAGCAATTAGTAAGTTTTAGAGGAAGGGCACCTTTTCGTATATACATGAGGAGTAAGCCCGACAAATACGGAATCAAGGTGTGGGCTATTGTCGACTGCGAAAGTCGCTATGTTGTAAATATGCAAGTTTATTTGGGCAAACAGGGGAATAAGCCTGAAAAGAATCAGGGTCAAAGAGTGGTTATGGACATGGTGAATCACTTAAAACCTGGACATGGAATAACAGCTGATCAATTTTTCACCAGTTTACCTCTAGCGGATGCTCTATTGAATAAACATTTTACTGTATGCGGAACCTTGAGAAAAAATAAACCATACATTCCGAAGCAACTTCTATCCGATTCAAAGAAACCAATATTCTCCACTATGTTCGCTTACAAAAGTAATGTAACATTAGCATCATATGTACCAAAACAGGAAAAGCAGTGATTATGATGTCGACTGAACACCATGATGATGTCGTTTCCGGAGAAGAAACCAATTACAAACCGGATATTATTTTGCATTATAATGCAACAAAAGGCGCAGTCGATTAAGTGGATTATATGGCAAAACAATATATGGTGCGTAGAAAAACAAATCGTTGGTCAATGACAATATTTGGTCTTTTGATTGATATGGCGATATCGAATGCTTATAAACTGTGGGTGATCAAACATCCAGTCAAACAAAATTTAGTGCTAGACGACAGAAGAAAGTTCCTGCTAAATTTAGGTAGAGCACTTGCCGTTCCTCACATTACCGCTCGCTGCCAGAAAAGTAAGACTATACTCCAAAAGAATATCACACGAGCAATTTTCATTGTGCTGCCTCAATTGGAAGATAACGGAGGAAAAACCGAGGCACCAAAAGAAGTACAAGGAAGATCCTATTTGTGCGAAAGAAAAAAAGACAGGAAGTCTAGGTAGCATTCTATAAAATGCAAAAACTTTGTTTGTAGTGAACATTCCTGTCGGAAAGTGATGTGTAAGAATTGCAACAGTAAAATGCAAGAATATTCAACCGCGAATGACGTTGACTTGTAAAACATTCTGTAGTTAGAGGTACATACTTATTTTTATTTATTCATTTTCGTGGTATTTTAATTTCTTATTAAATAACAAATATGACGTTGACTTGTAAAACATTCTGTAGTTTAGGTATAGGGTACAAACTTATTTTTATCCATTAATTCTCAAACATCCTGTATGTGGTATTATAATTTTTGATGTTAAATAACATAAATATAGACAATATAACAATATGATGTGGTTTAATTATTTATAGAGGGACAAATAGCCCAAAAATTCGTTGGGGTGCATTTGCACCCCTGTATAGGGTTAACGTCACAAATAAGTGTTGGTAGTAGGAAGGTTAAAATTTAGTTAGATATAACCATAAATTTACCATTCGTTTCCAACTCACTCTGAGATAATTCATCGTTGGTTTTGGTTTCATGCCAGACATCGCATGTAGATTCTGTAAGGTTCGATAGCAAAGTCACACTGGTAACATCGAGTTTAACGTCTTCATTCATAGCAGGTAAGCTATCCATGTCGATATACACACGTTCTGCTGTAGTAAACAATTCAGAAGTATTAATATGAAGTTGTATAAATTTGGGAATATATCTCACCTTTATAGTAGAAAAGAGTAATAGTAAAGATATTATTAGTGTTAGTCAAATACTTTTTTAACAACGCTTTGTTATTAAGACAATTCGGAGGTCTGTCAAAATATTCCTCCAGGTTAAGTAACTTAAGAAGTGATAATGTCATTTGAACTACTTTCCATCCTTATACAAGACGAATCAAAGAATATTGTACCAACTATTGATGCTAAGGCGGTGTCAGTTCACAGATCAAATGAAGCGAAATTAAAATTTTTGTAGCTTGAATCTCAATTTACTTAATATGTAATAATAAGAATAGAGTTGCCTTTCGTTGAAATATTCGTTATACAGGATGACCATCAACATTTGACTGGTTAAAAGTCCTGCAGTCCATTCTTCCGGTATTCTCTCTTCTTTCCATATCTTGTTTAGTAAACATTGAAGCATTTTAACACTTGTTTCCACTGCCGCCTTGACCAACTCAAAACAGCGTCACCATTCTCGTCTTATTTTGTGTACATTTCCTTAAAGTATTCCATCTAGCTATCGATTATCTGCTTCTTTGCTTTAAGTACCTTATCATCGCTCTCTTTTACGTGCATTGTTGACAGATCTGCTTTTCGTGGTATATAATATAATGCCTTCATATCATTCAATCTTACAGTCTTTTCCGCTTTCTTCAGCAATTCTTCTTGTTGTTGTCTTTGGTCTTTCCTTGCACTCTCTTTTATTTGTTTGTCTTTAATCCAGCACAATTGTTCTAGTTACTCTGTTCTCTTTTGTTTAAATTCCACTAGAATTTTTTAAAATTTACCTGTCTTCGATTAAGCCCCACGTATTGTCTGTCATCCATAATTTTTCATTATTCTTTCTTGATCCTATTATTTATTATGCTGTCTTCTTCATACTTTTTTTTGTATTTTCCCATATTTGTTCTACGTTTAGTTCATCTAGATTTGTACCTTCGTCTAGTCTTTGCTTCAACCGTATCTTTCCTTTATTTACAGCCAACTTCATATTTACAATCCACTTAGACTTTAGAGTAATATGGAAATTGGCTGATTGTGTTACACAGGAAGGAAGAAATTATCCAATGGCGATGCTTCCGATCTGCTTTTTGGGATCACCTCCGTCGCCTTAATCTGATTCGATCAGATCCTTAGGTCATTTTCTTTTCAATCTTCTGATATCTTGTGGCTCTTCTGAGAGTTATTAGATGTTGGGGGTGTTCTCATGTCTTGGTAGCTTTTTGCGATATATTTTCGATAAATTACGTATTTCTTCTGTTATGGATACGTAGGTCCGCATGGAGAGTCTGATTAATTATATACCAAGCGGCGTCGGCCATAAAACTCAACATTTTAGTTGGATGCTAACTTAAATGTTTAAAGGTTAAGTTAATCTAATCTATCAAACATTTTGCAAAAAACGTATTAGTCATTGTGCGTGTGACGTTACACACCCAGCTTGATGTGTCCACAAACAAAGGCACGTGGTTGTCTGTAAGGCGTTAGCAGCACGTGAAGGAGCGGCGTTATAAACTGTTAAACGAATTTGTTAAAATTCCATCGTGTTTAGATGTTCTGAAGTTTTTTTTTAATGCGACGTAAAGCGACATTCAGCCGCCAATTGTCCTTTCTTCTTTTGGTTAACTGTAAAGTGTATTCATAAATTGCATTAAATTGTAAACTCCGACGCCACTGGCTGCGTAGGTCTGTTCTAAGAAATTAAATATCGCAAGCCACTGACGGCGAGCCTTTTTCAGTTCGAACGTTCCAACAAAATATTGTATTAATTAACCATAAATATTACCATTTTCAATGTAATCGTTATATATTTTTGAAGCTTTACATATAGGAGGGCGCACAATAAAGGTGAGTCCGATACCCGGAAGCTGCTGGCTTCTGGGCCTTCCACGAGAACCTGCAATTAGCTGTGATCGGGAAGGTGGCGCTCGCTAATTTTGACCTACTCTGTACACAACTAGGAAGATTTCCCTCCCGTAAACGGTTTTCGTGAACAACCCCTACTCCTCTGAGCTAAGCTGTAGGTAGCTGTAGGTCTTTTTCCACCTATCCTGTTGCGGATCGACGAAAAAGCTCGTTTGACCCGTAACAAGATTTTGGCGCCGCAACGTGGGTCGTTTTTGCCATTGTTTTCGCTAACAAGACTTTGGCGCCCAATTATCGGGCATTCTCGCCATTTTTTTCGCTTATTGGAACGATTTCTGTGTAAATCCTTTTTCCTTAGAGCGTTCAAAATATTTTCGAAACAAATCAGAAGACGTTAAATCTATATTAATTTACGAAAACATATTAAACATCTTAAAAATGTATATCATTTTGTCCTCGTCTGCACTTGTGGAACGGCTTTTTAGTACCGGTGGTGAAATTCTAACCCCTCGAAGAAACAGACTGTCGAGTAACACTTTAGAACAAACTATTAATATTAAAAAAATCGCAGAAAATAGCTGTGCAATAATATGTATTTTTAATATTTTTGTTATAATATATTTACAAATACACTTGTTTAAAACTGATGTGGCGTTTTCATTTTCATAAAAAGTACATTGTATGTACCTATAATTTTCAGATACATTTAGAAAGTACCTGTACCTAGATATTAAACAACAAGTAGGCTGTTTCAACACTGTTATTAACTGATAATATAAATTGGCAGGAAAACTTACCCCCCGACGCACGCCAAGGTATGTGAAAACGATATTGCTGTTATATGTGAAATAAATGTTTTTTTAAAGTTAGTGTTTTAAAATCGATTAACTGTCAAAGGAATGGATGTACCGAGAGAACATCCTGAACAAGATAGAAGGGTACTCCGCCAGATTCCAGCGTTTTTGCCGCGACGTAGGAAGAGCGTATCCGGGTATTGGAAAGAAGAAAATGGAGACAGATTTAGAGAACTGTGCATGCCATGTTTGTGATCCGTAAATATAAATAATCCAAACTTTTTTTTTCAGATTACCAATTTCCAAGGCCCATCAAGGACGAACGCGCTGCACAACCCAAGCCAAGGTCAAGAGGGGGAAGATGATAAAAAAAAAGGTTCTTTTAGGAACCACCCTAACTCAATGTAATTAAGAATACCCAATGAGTTGTTCCCAGGTTAACGTTACTGAAAGGTTATATTACAAATAAATATTTAAAGCAATACTAATGCATCTCATATCGGAACTTTCCCTCTTGAGACGCAAACATGTTGTTATTCCATTACTTTAAATCTTTGTAACTTTGAACATTGTCAAACAGGTCAAATACTATAAGTAGCATGTGAACCTACTCCAAGAGTACTAATATTCACGAACATGCATATGCCAAAACAAGCTATGCCCATTTAATTATTCATCAATAAATATAATATTAAAATCAAAGTATTTTAATTCAACATATATTACTGTAGAATAATAGAAAGAAATTGAAAACTAACCAACTGGTGACTAATTTTCAAATATACCAGACAGCTTGTAGCAACAGATCTTAGATGTTTATCAGGGTTAAGTACACTGAGAAAAAGGTTTCTTTAGAATTAAGAAATATATTTTTTTGAGAAACATTATTTTGGATCTACTGCAGCATATTTGACTGAAATTTCAAAGTTTTGAATCAAACAGTAGCATTTTTTTGGATAAACTTTTATATTTATTTGATAAATTGTTTCGGATCGAATACATGTTTGTTTCAGTGAAAGAAACGGACATTTTAGTTATTAAATGCAAAGGTGTCTTTATTTATCCTAAAGAAATTTATAGTTTTAATTTTGAAATTGAGATTTGTTCCCGTCAATAAAAAGTATATTTGACTTAAATAACTGCCGGTTTAATCACAAATTTGAATCAAATAAATCGTATGATATCGTTGACGTTTCTTACACTGAAATAAATATTATGCATTTGGTCAGCTCAGTATTTTGGAACAAATAAATCTTTATTTGAATTCCGGAATCACCACACCATTTATTGCATCAGCGGTCTTTAGTTCAGCTCGTGGTGTTGGTTGGACGGACTTTATATTTTGTAAACGCTTTATTTTTGATAATCAGAAATAATACATGTGATATGGAAAGTGATAGTGTAAGAGGAATTTTAAAGGACTGGGGATTCTGCAGTTTAATCGATACTTTTGCTGGTAAGTAACTGTGTTAAGCTTTAAGACTACGCACAACAACTGCTTCTTACCATTTTATGCTTGCTTATATGCTGGAAAGGAGTAATTTAGCAATTTGAAGCCCTCGTTATTGTTTTAATTGCATTGCAGACAGGGGCTTATTATATACAATATATAAATTGTTAA
>JABXWE010020712.1:0-22852 GCA_014611495.1 Limonius californicus | reverse complement strand
TAGGTAATATAACTAGCATCCATTGCAAAAGTTTTAAATATTTAGTTTATAATGATGGGGCTTATGGAGAACATTGAGTGACATCTCATCTTAACTTTCTGTTGGTTGTATATAGTAGGCTAATATTTTCCAATTAACTTTAATTCCAGTTCTGTGCCTACTTTTTAATATTTAAATTAACATACACAGAGGATATATGAAGAGGGCGAAGATAATTTTTAAAACTAAAAACGGAATCTTAGAACAAGAAGCTTCCCAACCTACTGTCGGCTAACAAATCTATAACATGTGTGGGTAAGGAACCCGCACAAGGCCCAATAACTAAATTATTGCCAGCACTGACAGTAATGTGGTCCGAAGAGTGGACCTTTACGTGGGGCAGTTTCTTGTTCTTCGACGGGGGGCCACGGCCCGTCGGTCCACGTGTGTCGGTACACTCAAATCCATAAACACAAATGAAATATTATTGTTGGGAACCGAACAAAATCCAAAGTGGCAAACACGTAAAAACTTGCCTGGCTGGTGATAACGACAACAGACTGAATAGAAATTACTGACCTACCTAATAGTATTGGTTTGTGGCAGGTGATAAGAAATTTTTTTGCACTTCTATCTTACTCTCCTTTGCATAAAATGTCTTTGAACTCAAATTTTTGTTATTATCCTGCGGTACTCAAACAATTTTGGGTCAAATTTTCAATTATTATTAGTTAGTATTAGTATTAGTATTAGTTTGTATATGTTGTAATCTACCATCGGATTTAATATTTGTACCTACTTCTGATACACCCTGTATATAGTATATATATATATATATATATATATTTAATGAGGGTTGTATACCTGCCATCTACTCTGCAGTTACTTAAGGCGTTTAGAATTTCCCATACCTCGAGAAAATGTTTCTATGACCTCTGTTAGTTCTGAGATATTCATGAGTTGATATTTATCAATTAATTCAATGTTGGAACTCTTACTTTTTAAAGCTTCTTAAGGTTAACTTAAGGAAGATGACGATATCAAAATAACTCAAATGGCACTTCATCGTAAAGCTCTTGTTATATGGCACGTTTTGTTACTAAGTCAAAGAAAGATAGCTTTAAAAGATAATTTAAATACTAAATCCAAACTTTCGTGCTTACTTTTTTAAAATCCATTTATACGATGTCTAAAAACCGATCACAGAGAGCTGCTTTTAAACGTTATCATAGCCATTTATATTTTTATAAATTCAAAGTAGAGGCCCAAACTCATGAAAGTGATAACCCTCGCATGTTTTTACTTAGCAGAAATATTTGCAGTAATTTAAACCTGCGATGCATTTATGCAAATGAAAATCTAAACAGTGCACGAATTTAAAAATTGAAGTTTGGAATTCCCTAAAGGTGGTTGAGAATTTCTGGAATAATACGAGCATTCCGAACCCTACTGCAAAAACTCTCATAGAAGATTAAAGTTTCTTATCACTTGGACGCCAAAGTGTAGTGTAGCGTAACTCCACATACAATTAGGTAGGATGTTTAACTAATTAAGCCGAATTTACCCGTGTTTAGCAGCTAAAACAGGTCACTATATCAAGTAACTAAAATTTAGTGCAATTGTGTTTAGTGAGTGTCGATACACAATTAGGTTAGACTGTTTAATTGCCTGCGGAGCAACGTGCAGCAGTTCGTGCGTCAATGAAAAACTATATTTTAAGCCTATCTAATGAATTATCTTGTGAAATTGAAAATGAGTTAAATAGAAAGAAACGAATATGGGTAAAGAAGTGGTTATCTGGAAGAAACACCCGTGTATGTTATTAAAACATTCGCTGATGATCTGGAAGAATCCAGAAATTGCATGAAACTTTGTTTCCGTGGACAGTTTGACGTATTACTAAAGTAGACTCTTCCATTAAACAATGAGTCCTGTTTATTTTTATAAATATTTAATGGCGTAGGTAGTCCATAAATATTTTCCACCTTTATACTCCTGTGTAAATTTTAACATCGTGTGTTCACCCCAGCGCGTTGTCATTTTTTATATGTACACCTTACGAATTAAACCGTTGTAAATCGTGTACTCGGTCAAGTGCTAAACAAAACTATTTAGATAACGCAGGTAACTAAATTCATCTACCAGATTTAGTCACTTGCTTAAACTACTAAACACATGTATCGGTTTTAGCTTAAAGAATTATTATACATATTTAATTGTTTGCATACGACGAATTTTAATAATTGAAGAGTATCATTTGTTACGAATGCTTGTAAATTTAAATTTCTGAAAATCTTTTACATAATATACTGTGCGCGTGCGAAACCTACATTTGAGTCTAATGTCCCTCGTGTCCTCGGTTTGCTAAAACTTGCGAACTTTGGCCCTTTGATATCCCTCTTCAGAACTTTCGCTTTACCGGAACTTCCAAGCAAGATTGTTTATGTACAAGGCAACTTGTTGGGCCTATTAACATGTTTAGACTTTATACTTTGGAACTGCTGAATTGATTACCATGAGTCTTAGTTCAGGATGCTAAAAAAGTAAATTACCAAGTAGAAGTAGTTGAATGTTATAACAGGCGCACATTTAATGCAGTTTGGATAATGGTAAATTTGGCTGTAGTTTACAGGAAACGTAAGTATTTTAAGCCATGTATCGATCAAATTTCTTTTAAATCGAAGTTTGAATTAGAATAAAATTGCACAGAAACGGGAAGTTTTTAACAGGGGACTAACCCGTTCACATATTTATTACTGAATTTTCGTACATAAACAATATACAAGAATTCCTTCAATTTTATTTTCTTAGGAAGACCGGTGTAGGTTTTTATTATGTTATGCACTTAGAATATGTAACAAGCCCGATAAAATAAACATCTCAAAGAAATATATTTTTATACACATGTAGGATCGCCAAGGGTAAACAGGCCGATGCTCTGAATCTAATTTTATCGATTAGTTCTAAAATTAACTCCTGGATAACCGAATATATTATAAAGCACGATCGAATACCACTTTGCGGCATTGGCGGTAGTGGAGCTTTATGAAGTGCAACGGAAAGCTTTAGCGTCGTTAAACATTAAGTTAATATCTTCCACAGATGAAATCTGTATTTTCATAATAATTCTCCTCGATTCAACATCTTATTACATTTTACAGGTTTAAGGGGAGCCGTTCGATATATTCTTGCCCTTCCCATATATCTTCTAAAATTTAGCTACATAAGAGTTATTTTTCCTGTAGTTGAATTTTTCATGGTTTGTTAATGGAAATTGAAGTAAATTAGTATGGTTTACGTTCGTTGCGGTTGCCCTTTTAAAACATAACGGTGTATTTTGGGAATGTTCTCCCTTTATTTATAATTGAATAATTGGATTAGTCTCTATATTTGCGTGTCCTCATGTTTTACTGCAAAATAAATATCAAGTTGGTAAACAATTTTTGATATCACTTTACATGGTTGGTTTCTCTCACTTCAGCGAGTTAGCGCTTTGTGCTGTAATCTCTCTCTAAATAATTTTTTTTGTACAGAAGGAAATCCCATTTAGATATTTGCACAGAAAGCCTAAAGGTAAAAAGGTTTTTTCTATGAAAAAACAATGTAAAAGTAAATACCTGCTAATTTCTACATTAGGCTGATTTTTAAAACACAATTTTCATTCTTAACATTGAAGTATATGTTTCTGTAATACTTCTCTCGGTAATATTTTATTTTTTTGAGTTAATGTGTTTCACACTTCCAGACTTGCATTTTATAATTTAAACTAAAAATATATCAGTCACAAAGTAATAAGTCGTGCGAGATCTCATTTAAAATGTTTATTTTACTCGATAAATTAAGTTTGTTAATCAGTTTAATGAAAGCTTTTCTCCGCTATCAGTATTTAAAGATTTAATTGACAAATGTGGTAATGACAAGAACGTTCTGACGTTGTCTGATTCGACAGCTTCTTGTCTCCCCTGGCATAGTTGATTTTTGTCAATTAATTCCCACTCGTGATTTAACAATCAGAACATGCTTCTTATGATAACCCATTTAATACGTTTTAATTTTACTTGAGAAACTCGACTTTAGTTAATTAATTGTATGAAAATAACATTTTTATATTAACATTTTCAATTAGTTTGACAAAATTAGAGGAGTTCATGCTTCTGAAAAGCGAAGCTATCAGTTAATTTATGTTGTTTCCACATCCATGTTTATACTTTATAATATACAAGAACGGTTTATCAATGATTGTCTCTAACATAGAAGGGATTGACCGACAAATGAATAATTTTTTCTTAGAAACGCCAATTATCGTCATTAATATATGCCAAGTTGCAGGTGCCTATCTTATTGTTTATAAAAGTGATACATTTAATATTACTGTGGTGCTGGTGATGTTGTTGAAATGGAAAAATTTGAGAAGGTTTTATCAACGCTGGAAATTTATAATGACTTGTCCGGAGTGTTGGATGATTCTACTCCGTTATATGAAATAAGAATATGCAATGCAATGAAGAGGTGGATATCTATGTATTTGCTACCTGTAAGGTGGTGTAGATGACATGTGTGCTGTAGTAGTGGTTGTATAAAGCTGTAGTTAATGCTTTTGATGATGTTGTACTGTTAGTAATTGTGATTTGTATGATATGCTTGCGGTCTTACAAACTCGCCAAGGTGCCGCGTGGTTGTGTACCCTCACAGGTTCCGTTTCGAGCTTAATGCTTGGCGGGTCGGTGTTTGGTCGAGGTCATTCGACTTGAGCTTGACCTGGTTGATCGAAACGACAGAGACGGTTCTGCTGTTAGGCCAAGGGTGAGCTACTAGATGGGGCTCTACGGTGGGACACCAGATTAATATAGTAAAGTATTGTTGCTTGTGTATTCCATGGTCTGCTAGTGTGTGCGGAAATGGGGCTTCACTGTTGGTGTGTTTACTTTATGAGTACACCGCGTACATGTCTAAAGCTGTAAGATCACGAAGTTTCGAGAATTTAGCCTTGATGAGTAACATAACCGATTTTTAGATTCTGTGGGCGAGTGTTAAGCTATTTATTTTATTGTTAGTTTGTAAAAATTTACACAGCCCGCCCCAGATTTAAGCGGCCCTTCCTACTATATTTTAGGACTAAGTATAGTAACAAGACGTTCACAAGACAGTTCGTTAATACTGCATCCAAGTATTTTCGATTACATTAATGGCATTTTCATTTCTATGCTTGTATTTAATCTATTTCATCTCTCAACTGCAATGACCAGGATAGTCGGTGATCCCTAATGTGAAACTTCTTACTTTAATTAATAAGTAAACATATTGTATATTCTACTTTACAAACATAATATTAACAGGAATGACTCTAAGACAGATCATCAATTTATTTCGATATATTTTCTACGTCTACTTGTACATTTTGCGTCGAGAAGAAAGCAAAGACTTTTCAAACAATGCCTTAGTAGAATTTCTAATAAAAAGCGACGTCTGTTAATTAATTTATTATGGTTTCCAAGTTCATGCATATTAAAATCTAACTGATACAAGTGGCAGGGTTATACAAGCGGCACCTCATCTTAAAACCTGCATGTTTGAGTTAATTCGTTAAATAATAGTTTAGCAAGATAGAAATATCCAACTAAATTGACAGAAAACTCATTCTAAATAAAGCAGCTTTTTATAGATGGTGTTTTTATTTAATCTCTTTTATTTTTCGCTGTAAACGTGATTAATTTGCAAAAATGATTTATTGCTATGTTTTTTTTTAATAAGGTCTATTTATAATCTACTCTACATGGAGTACTAAGTAAATGGGATGATGTTTAAAAGACTTAATAGGAGAACCTATCCATCGCTGGTACTCCTGTAGTACTCCTTCCACTTAGGGTGCTGATAGCAGACCACTTCTTTGCAATTTTCAAGCCCTTTGAAGCTGTGCCAGCCTTTGATAATAATGAAATAGAAGAATTTTTAAATGTACCGAACCCAATGTCCTTACCTATAACGCCTATTTCTCCAGCGAAGGTGCAGTACCAATTACTCAACTTAAATCAATATAAAACTCCCGCGTATGACCTGATATTAGGCCAAATTCTAAGAATGCTACCGAAAAAAGCAAGCGTACTGTTAGCAAACGTTTTTAATCGCATGTTAAGCCTTTCATACCATCCTATAATATGGAAATTTGCACATATAATAATGGTTCTTAAGCCTGGAAAACCACTAGAGGATGTTGCGTCGTATAGACCGATTAGCCTTCTGCCATTGACAAGCAAACTGTTTGAAAGGCTATTCCTCAAAAGGCTTCGCGAAAACACGGATATACTAGCACAGCTGCCCAACCACCAATTCGGATTTCGCGAATACCATTCGACAACTCAACAGACGCACAGGATAGTAAACCAAATATCAAGGAGCTTTGAAGATAAAGAGTTCTGCACGGCGGCATTCCTGGATGTTTCCCAGGCATTCGACAGAATGTGGCACTCTGAGGTGCTCTACAAACTTAAACAACTACTCCCAAGCTACTACTACTTACTCCTTAAATCCTACCTAACAGGCCGTTTTTTTCTCAGTCAAGGCCAACGGGTTATCCTTATACTACTCTATTAAATTCGGTGTTCCACAGAGTAGTGTCTTAGGACTTCTGCTTTACCTCATATATACCTACTGCTGACCTGCCAGAATCCGCCAATGCAATTATCTCCACTTTTGCTGACGATACAGCCATCATATCCATTCACGAAAACCCTATAATTGCTTCCGAAAATCTCCAACATCATCTAAACCTGATCTAAGAATGGCTCGGTAAATGGCGTATTAAAATAACCGAATCTAAATCGGTCCAAGTAACATTTACCATGCGATTTAGTGTCTGTCCGCCGGTCAGTACTAACAACACACCTATACCCGTGAAGACGAAAACCAAATACTTAGGACTACACCTGGATCAACGGCTCACATGGCAGAAACATCAAAACGAAACGCCAGCAGTTAAATCTTAAACTCCGCAAAATGTACTGGCTTATCGAAAGAAAGTCCAAACTATACTTAAGCAACAAACTGTTACTGTACAAAACAATGCTGAAGCCTATCTGGACTTACGGTATATATCTGTGGGGATACACCATGCCAACACGGATAAAAACCATCCAACAATTTCAATCTAAAACACACCGCGCCCTGGTGAATGCCTTGGTACGTTTCCAATCTGACGATACACGAAGATCTCGGTTTTCCATTCGTAGTCGACGAAATCCAGAGATTTTCAGAGAACTACCATAGTTCAGCAATTATCCAACGACCACTTACCTGTAAGACACTTAAATAGAAGATGTTTTGTTTAGAAAAATAGTCGTAGTGGGTTAAGTAGCACCTCATTTTAAATCTCTCCATATTGTACTTCTAACTCTATTAATTCTACAAAACTTAATGTGACAATTTAGTAATTAGAAGTTAGAAATTGAAAAACAGATGTTTTTACTTTATAGATTACAAACCTTTTTTGTGTCACTATATCGCTGTATTTATAGTTTATCAAAGGATACTCCATTTCTCATTTGCCTAAATAATTAATACTCCTCATGAATCTCATGGATTGAACTTCCACGCAACCTAATGAAAAATGTAAATTAGTCAACTAGCCTTTTGAAGCGAAAACAAGATATTTACGACACCGTTCGTTTCCGTAAGCACATAAACCATATTTCCCTTTAACTGCCTCGCGATAAGCAACACACATTAAGTATTAAAATTCCAATTTAAGTCCTTGCTCACGGATAAAATATTTAAGCACGTTCCTGCCGCCCTTGTCACCTTTGATTTACGTATTTTTGCTTTGTACCGGCTGCAATAACGTCGCAGAATTCAGTTATTAAAGCAAAAAGAGAACGAAACTAATTGAGTCGAATTTTACGCTGAAGCAGTTTAATTTTTCTCTGACTAACCTTTCTTGGTATTTCAGTTTCCTTGAGGGCAGCCCTCGTGATTTCTCAGAAAAATACGGGAAAAGAAAAGGAGTAGCAAAAGTTGAAGCGGCGTCGAATTTTAAACCAACAACTTATTTAATTTTATTTCCCTAGAAATACCTCAGTAAAATTTCATCCAATATTCATATCTGAAGTTGAAACTTTTTAAACGTTTTTTTATAGGCACGTTTCGGGAAGTAACTTGTATTTCAGAAATTTAGTAACTCGTAATTAAGCCTTACCGAAAGCCATCGCAGCTTCTAATCCGTGCTGGTACATCGTCGCGAATTGCTTCCGGTGATACAGTTCCTAAAGTAACACGAAGATGACTCGTGCGTGTTCGTCCCCTTGAGATCTTGTCTTGATGGGCATTAAATTAATTTGAAATTCGAAACTTCAAACTTGCGCCTATAAATTTTCCACGAGAACGTGCACCGCGTGGCTTTAGTTTCGGGCTACGTAATTGCGCTTTATTTTGTCGTACAGTTCATGTAAATGCGTAACGCTGTTTGCTTATACGACGTTTAAGCTACTGTTGTTGTATACTCTGATAATGGAATTGTTATGGAAGTAGATGAACATTACATGCAAATATACCATCATCTTAGATGAATCGTTCACATAATGATCGTACGTCACAAATTGCCAGTTATTACAGGATGGTGTTTCTGTCGGCAGGGCAATGGAAGTTTTTACAAACTCAGAAGTACAATAATTATCTAAATATTCACCGATGGGCTTTCAAAACTGGTCGTGTATGTTCATCGAAACGGCATTCTTGGAATATCGCTGCATTACAGCTTCAATCGTGTCAGTGGAAGTTTTTACAAACTCAGAATTACAATAATTACCTAAACATTCACCGATAGGTTTTCAAAATTGGTCGTGTATGTTCATCGAAACGTCGTTCTTGGAATATCGCTGCATTGAAGCTTCAATCGTGTCAATGGAAGTTTTTACAAACTCAGAACTACAATAATTACCTAAAGATTCATCGATAGGATTTCAAAATTGGTCGTGTATGTTCAATGTCGAAGGCGACATACATTGGAAATTCCGCTGCATTTCACAGCTTAAATCGTGTCATGGAAGTTTTTTTACAAACTCAGAAGTACAATAATAACTAAATATGTCCACCGATTGGGCTTTCAAAAACTGGTCGTCGTATGATTTCTCGAAACGCGTTTCTTGGAATATCGGCTGCATTGAAGCTTCAATCGTGTCAAATGGAGTTTTCTACAAACTCGAGAATCTACAGATAAGTTACCTAACATTCACCGATAGGTTTTAATACGTAAATTGGTCGTGTATGTTCATCCGAAACGTCTTTTCTTGGGAATGATCGCTGCACTTTGACAGCTCTCAACTCGTGAGTCAATAGGAAAGTTTTTAGCAAAACTCAGAACTACAATAATTATCTCATAAAAAGATTCATCGATAAGGATTCAAAAATTGGTCGTGTATGTTCATCGAAAAGCGACATCAATTGGAACCACTCTCGCTGCATTACAGCTTCAATCGTGGTCAATGGAAGTTTTTACAAACTCAGCAGTACAATAATTACCTAAAATTCACGATTGGGCTTTCAACTGGTCGTGTATTTCAATCGGAAACGTCGTTCTTGGAAGTATCGCTGCATTGGAAGCTTCAATCGTGGTCAAATGAGGAAGTTTTTACAAACCAGAAATTAACAATAAGTTACCTTAAAACATTCACCGATCCGGTTTTTTCAAATTGGTCGTGTATCGTTATCGAAACGCTGTTTCTTGGAATACGCTGCATTGAAGCTTCAATCGTGTCAATGGAAGTTTTTACAAACTCAGAACTACAATAATTACCTAAAGATTCATCGATAGGATTTCAAAATTGGTCGTGTATGTTCATCGAAGCGACATCATTGGAATCTCGCTGCATTACAGCTTCAATCGTGTCAATGGAAGTTTTTACAAACTCAGAAGTACAATAATTACCTAAATATTCACCGATGGGCTTTCAAAACTGGTCGTGTATGTTCATCGAAACGTCGTTCTTGGAATATCGCTGCATTAAAGCTTCAATCGTGTCAATGGAAGTTTTTACAAACTCAGAACTACAAATTAATTGCCTAAAAGATTCATCGATAGGATTTCAAAATTTGGTTCGTGTATGTTTCATCGAAACGTCGTTCTTTGGAAATATCGCTGCATTGAAGCTTCAATCGTGTCAACTGGACAGTTTTTACCAAACTCAGAACTACAATAAATACCTAAAGATTCATCGATAAGGATTTAAAAATTGGTCGTTATGTTCATCGAAGCGACATCATTAGGGAATCTACGCTGCATTACAGCTTCATTTCGTGTCAATGGAAGTTTTTTACAAACTCAGAAGTACAATAATTACTAAAATATTCACCGATGGGCTTTTCAAAACTGGTTTGTGTATGTTCATCGAAACGTCGTTCTTGGAATATCGCTGCATTAAAGCTTCAATCGTGTCAATGGAAGTTTTTACAAACTCAGAATTACAATAATTACCTAAACATTCACCGATAGGTTTTCAAAATTGGTCGTGTATGTTCATCGAAACGTCGTTCTTGGAATATCGCTGCATTGAAGCTTCAATCGTGTCAATGGAAGTTTTTACAAACTCAGAACTACAATAATTACCTAAAGATTCATCGATAGGATTTCAAAATTGGTCGTGTATGTTCATCGAAGCGACATCATTGGAATCTCGCTGCATTACAGCTTCAATCGTGTCAATGGAAGTTTTTACAAACTCAGAACTACAATAATTACCTAAAGATTCATCGATAGGATTTCAAAATTGGTCGTGTATGTTCATCGAAGCGACATCATTGGAATCTCGCTGCATTACAGCTTCAATCGTGTCAATGGAAGTTTTTACAAACTCAGAACTACAATAATTACCTAAATATTCATCGATAGGATTTCAAAATTGGTCGTGTATGTTCATCGAAGCGACATCATTGGAATCTCGCTGCATTACAGCTTCAATCGTGTCAATGGAAGTTTTTACAAACTCAGAAGTACAATAATTACCTAAATATTCACCGATGGGCTTTCAAAACTGGTCGTGTATGTTCATCGAAACGTCGTTCTTGGAATATCGCTGCATTGAAGCTTCAATCGTGTCAATGGAAGTTTTTACAAACTCAGAATTACAATAATTACCTAAACATTCACCGATAGGTTTTCAAAATTGGTCGTGTATGTTCATCGAAACGTCGTTCTTGGAATATCGCTGCATTGAAGCTTCAATCGTGTCAATGGAAGTTTTTACAAACTCAGAACTACAATAATTACCTAAAGATTCATCGATAGGATTTCAAAATTGGTCGTGTATGTTCATCGAAGCGACATCATTGGAATCTCGCTGCATTACAGCTTCAATCGTGTCAATGGAAGTTTTTACAAACTCAGAAGTACAATAATTACCTAAATATTCACCGATGGGCTTTCAAAACTGGTCGTGTATGTTCATCGAAACGTCGTTCTTGGAATATCGCTGCATTGAAGCTTCAATCGTGTCAATGGAAGTTTTTACAAACTCAGAACTACAATAATTGCCTAAAGATTCATCGATAGGATTTCAAAATTGGTCGTGTATGTTCATCGAAACGTCGTTCTTGGAATATCGCTGCATTGAAGCTTCAATCGTGTCAATGGAAGTTTTTACAAACTCAGAACTACAATAATTACCTAAAGATTCATCGATAGGATTTCAAAATTGGTCGTGTATGTTCATCGAAGCGACATCATTGGAATCTCGCTGCATTACAGCTTCAATCGTGTCAATGGAAGTTTTTACAAACTCAGAAGTACAATAATTACCTAAATATTCACCGATGGGCTTTCAAAACTGGTCGTGTATGTTCATCGAAACGTCGTTCTTGGAATATCGCTGCATTACAGCTTCAATTGCGTCAATGGAAGTTTTTACAAACTCCACCATACTTCCGGACGTTGGGTGTTCCATAGTGGAGTACCACGTAGGATCTAATAACTTATTTGCCCTAAGCATTTCTCATCCAGTATACCATATCTGTAACGAGTAACGAGTAACCAGATGATACCATCCTTCAACGGTCGAATCCCTGTGAACAGCAACAGGCTTCCGCTAGCTAATGTTCGTGAACATAAGGAAAAGAGTGAACGACAGGCCATTCTCCGGCTACCCTGCCAATGCAATATAGAGATTACCACGTTTGGTTAAACAAATCAAGGTTGGGCGGAATATCCACGTGGGATTACCAACCCTCGAAGCACTAAGCAGTTGAAATTGGACATTGGTGGATGGCGGGTACCCTAACGCCTAACGGTTTGGATTGCCCATCCGACTTTCAAAAACGCAAACCCCACATGTTAGCTACCTCCTGTACCCGCAACAAAACCATTGTGTTACCTACAGCATCAACAACAAAAGCTACAACCTCGTATCAGTACATAGCAAAAGTTCATCTATACCACCTTACAGGTATGAAATATCTAGTTAACTATTAACTCATTGTATTCAGCTATTCTGTACTATACTATTGGTATTGGTGTGCAATCTTTTTGAACAACTGAATTCGGCACTTCCACTTACTAATTGATTTCCTCCCTTTCGCCTAAATTTTACGTAACTCGATTTTCTGAAACGGCTGTTAGTTCCGGGAAAGTATAACTATAAGACAACATTATTTTTTAAACAGCAGATAATGTTTTAACTGCAACGCTTATGAAAACGGCATCGTACAAAATAAGGATGTTTTACTAAACAAATAAAAATAGAATTTCTACACCGTAGCTTCAGTCCAAACAGTTGAGAATTTTTTATTAGCATAGTCTTATTAAAATACTCAGGACCATTAAAATACAATTACAGGAAGCTTTTAGTTAGAATACTTTCTAAACATACATATTTTAAATTGAACTGGTGTACAAAATTGTCAGAATTTTATGCGAGTCTGAAAGTAAGGAAATATTTAATTAGCGCCTATATTTCGTGAAACGTTTTTATCAAAGTCAAAGAAGCTAACGTCTATAATAAAAATAATACATTTTAAACATTCAGAGCTGAATTATTTTTTATTTAATCGCCGGCTTATCTTGATATAATTAAAACATAATTGTAGGCAGACCAGAATGTTATATTCTTGCATGTCATAGCTTTTTCTACAAGTAGGTACGTTAGGAGGAAATATAAATTACTACAGTTGCGAACAAGCAAAAGCTCTTCGCGCCTCCACCAAATGCCATAATCATATCATATTAATTATACTTAAAAAATGCACAATTGTAATAAAAAATAGTATAAACTATTAGGCTATGCGCACATTGAAACTAAAATATAAAATTTGTGTACGACCCGTAGAATTAGAATCAAGCTTGCAATAATAATCTTTTTACAAATATGTTTACAATCACTTCTGCCGTTGTTGTGAAAAACTGCTTTCAATCTGCTTTTTAAACATGGTGAGTTTAAATTCAAAAAAAACCGTAGGACAAATTTTGCAAAACATAGATATTCATTGAAGACGCTTCTTGAAAATTTTTGTGTTTAGCCGTTTATACAAATTACATTCATTGAAAATAATAATTCATAATAATCTACATAAATAAGATAGGATGTGAATTTCGTTTGTTTAATGGAATACACTTAAAATAATTTTATGATTTGTTTCCTTATTAGTTATGATCAGTAGTTGTTAAAAGTCGTTTGTAAAATTTGAATAGTCTAATAACGTATTTCAACCTTTGAGAGTAATTTTAATGTTAATTGTACCTTTCTTTTCTCCTATAAGCAGAATAATTACTTACTATATCTGTGTAATGTTAGTATAGATTTTATTAATTCCATTAAATGTTTTGTCGGTAAAATTACACATTTTTTGGAAATCGTATTACCACAAATATGTAAGTTAATCGGTTAACAGGTAAAAAATTCGAATCAAGTAATCGGAATACCAAATAATTTTTGATTACTACTTTTCTATCCGCGCAATGTCTATTCGCTACTAATTTAGAATGCACTTTACAATATTTTGGGTTTGTTTTTCTATTTATTTTAAGGTATCCATACTTAAATATTTAAATAAATGGAATCCAATATCATCATTTAAAAAACGGCAACTATTATTAGGATTTTTTATTTTCTTCTAATTCACCAAGTGCAATCCAACAACGTAAACGTGAGCTTATGCGCCATGTTTCCCTCGTAAACTGAAAAATAGTTTAGGATTCGAAGAATGGTATATCGATTCCTGACTCTAGAACCGTAAAACGATTATCGATTTTGATAATCAAATTTAATTTCTGACGTTTCTTAATAATTTCCGATTCTTGACAGTCCTAACATTTTTCAAATCGCCTTTTGTAACGTCGTATTAATGCTGAAAACTACCGAAAATAAATAAAATTAATTAAATCAAAGCAACAGTCGCTGCCATCCCGGCGACTGTATAAGGAACGCATTTTGGAAATTTGTGTTCCGCGAGTTTGTAAATAATAACTTGCTGAAAAATGTGCAGGACTGTTGAGTCCCCGAGGAAATCTAGACCATCGGACATATACCTTCTATTATGCAGTAAATCCCTATCCTTATTGCTTGGTTGCGCCCGCTTCTATTTGCGGAAAGACAAAGCGACTTTTTGCCAAGACATGCAAAATGCTCTTTCCTAAATTATACTCGGTAAAAATGCAATTTTGGAGATTACCATGAAACCGGCGATGTGTTTAATTATTTTAGTAAGTTATGGAATGTTGTAAGGACGACAACTTTGGAATTGCTGTTTTCGTAGCAAGTTCTAGAGCGGAAAGTTGTTGGCAGATTAATATTAAATTTTTTAGTTTTAAGCAAATTTATTTTCCATTTTGATGCGAGTCTGGATTAAGTAAACTTTATTAAATTTAAGTTTATCTAATCATACAACGTTTACATTTTTAGTTAGTTTCTGAAGATAGAGTTAATATAATTAATTTTTTTTTAATTTGCTCTAACAACGTGCAGACTCGGCTAAACAATGTTACGTACGGGAAAAGATACTTATCAAAGTAATGAGTTAAACTCGAGACGTTTAGAATAATAATATTTTAAAATCACAAAACAAGTTTCCCAAACCGCTACACTTGTTTTGTAAGGAAACTTTTTTATCATGAAGTGAAAGAAGCCATGTTGGAAGAATTAAGAAATTTGCAATAGAATCCTTGAAACGTCTCAAGAAGACAGGAAAAAGGAATCTTTATAGAAAACTGATTAAATTTTAATAAAAACTTTGGGAAATCAGAAAGCAATTTTCTAAAGGAAAAGTTTTGTTATCAGACAGTCGGAAGAAGTTCTGGGACAAAGCGTGTGTAAATTATAATCCCGCGCATTTGGTAGAAAACTTTGTGAAAATAGTTTAAGACGAACATAAGTAAAAAGAACTGATATAACATTCTCAAACAAGGTAGGAGTTTCTCAATGTGTTTTGCATAACAATTTATATTTTTGTCAAATCAACTGCTGCAATTAAATCTAGAAGCGTGACACTGGTAGAGACGTTAACTGCTGCTTTTTTAAGAGTTTAAAATAGCTCGAAAGTCGAATACAGTTTTATTAGTTTAGTAGTTATTTTCAGTTAACAATTG
Source organism: Limonius californicus (assembly GCA_014611495.1). Lineage (NCBI taxonomy): Eukaryota > Metazoa > Arthropoda > Insecta > Coleoptera > Elateridae > Limonius > Limonius californicus. The sequence continues at coordinate 7,314 of JABXWE010020712.1, read as the reverse complement.
GAATTTAATTTTTATCGACATTCATAAACACTATCAATTCCACATAGTTGATGATTCAAATATTTTATCATATCAAGTATGCTCTATTGCTTATACCAAAGGCATATTTTGTCGTAAATTCCTCTCTCTATTATATTTTTAATCTTGCAACATTACACGGTTGTTACGTAGGAAACTTAGTAAACTTTCTATGTAAATAGTTCAGAAACCAAAACATATTAGGGCATAATGATGTTAGACTTTATGGCTCAGTTCAGTCAAGTACTCAAAAGTAAATTAACACTGAATATTAGCAACATACAATTTTAATATCATTAATTTTCGCCTAAAATAATAATAATGTGAACAATTTTCTCGCTATGGAGGAAAAACACGAGCTGACATCTGGTAGAGGCTCCAACATATTTTATATATTTGAAAATTAATGACCCTGCTTGATCTACTAAACCTGCTTTGCACAGTCTGTTTATAATTACATTAAAATTATCTCTGCGTGAAATAATTACAAGGTAATCAAAATTACTTCTGTGTTTATTGAAAGAGAAATCCACAGTCTTTCCTAATCTACAAATGTGGCATATGGTGGAAATATCTTTGTTATTTCATTTTAGATGCTCCGAATTTACCTGAATTATTTTTTAAATATCATACTATGTTTTTAACTTTCTAGAAAACCTCCGAATAACAAAAAATTTACAAAATAGCGTACATAATTTTTAGCAATAGGATAATAGAAGGAATTTACAAAACACTGAATTTGATTGGAATTGTGGTAACTTAAAATGCAGACAGAAATTTCGAGAAGAAAATTAGGATTGCTCGTTGATCGAGTGTTTTTGTTAAGATTTCAGTGAATTTATACCGAGTTTAAATCTATATTCACATTAAATGAAATATATAAAAGAAGGAGAGTAATTATAATATACAAATAGTAAATGTAATTTGCATTTCGTGGGTAGACTTTTAATTATCTTTTATATCAATTTCATTAACAACAACATACCAGGAGATGAATCAACAGAATATACAAAGGTTGGCAATTTAATTTCCGAGGTAGAAGGAACATAATTTTAGTAACACAAAAAATATTTGATATTAATTCAAATGTAATCAGTTTTTAGTTTTTCTCACTTTAAAAAGAAATAAAAAGGCTACTTGGTGATCGATCTCAGCATCGCCGCATTTGATGAGAAATGACTTCACAATTCGTGCAGAATGGGCAGACCGATTGTCTCAAGACCGTACTGAAATAGAACCTGTTCCAATTGATAAGATGAAAGCAAAGTTTGTGCAATAACATACAGTGGGTGTTGTAATCTGTTTTATCCTCAGTTTACCTGCCAGAGAAATGACTAGTGGCGTTCAGAAAACATTCCTTCCCAATAGAATTTTAATCAGAATGTTAACTGTTAACATTACGTTAAAAATATAAAAAGAAAATTACTGATAATCGACCTATTTATTTAAATTATGTTACGGCCAAACGAGCTTTTTCGTCGACCCGCAACCGGATAGGTGGAAAAAGGCCTACAGCTTAGCTTAGAGGAGTAGGGGTGGTTGACAGAAGCCGCTTACGGGAGGAAATATTTCTAGTCGTGTACATGGTATGTGGAAATTAACGGGCGCCACCTTCCAAATCACAGCTGATTGCAGGTTTTCGTGGAAGGCCGAGAAGCCAGCAGCTTACGGGAATCGGACTCACCTTTATTGTGCCTTCCTCCTGTTCATAAAGCTTACAAAGTTCATGTACCCGCAAATATAAAATATACAACAATAAGAGATGTAATAAATTTCAAAACACATATAATTAACCTTTTGAGAATAAATGACGATACAAAAAAAATGACAGCAAATGGTGATATTATAGTTCACTACTACAAAAATTTTCGCCGCTACGCCTTTCCTAGTTCGTCGCAGCAACGGCACATGTACAGGAACAACAAACGGGCTCGATAATAATCCGGCAAAGGCGATCGGCAAATTCGCAATGAATTGCCTTTCCAGGGATAAAATTCCAGCGCGTTTCTTTAAATCCGACACTTGTCGATACTTCTGTTCACCCAAACAGCGTTACGAAACTACACGCGATGGATACCCATCGAAAACCCAAGCCGCTGTTGCAGTACTTGATTTATTAACGGTCCCCGCAGATGGAATTGGTAGACTGGAGTCGAGCGAAGGTGGAAACCCGACTGCCTAACTAAATGCAGCGCGAAACTGCATTGCCCCAAAAGATTATACTACATTACGAAATATAGTGAAATAATTCTGGAACGATTTGACACTTAAATTCGCAGAAAGCGCCCAGGGTCAGGCGAAGACAAAACATTAATCGGCAATTTCAGCCTACAAAGGGAAACTTTCAAAGGCTTTACTAAATTGGCCTCCCATAACTCAATCTTTAAAAAAAATATCGAAAACTGTAATCAACATAAGAACGGCATTTAAAATAGAATTTTGATTCCTATGAAGCGGCAATTAAAATATGATTTTAATTAAGATGAAGTGGCAAAATCAAATGAACATAACAATGCGTACTCTAAAGTCGATACAATTTTCGGATGTACAAGAATGCCAGCTGAAAGGCGACTCAATGAACAGGTAGTTGGGATTATGCTGCAATCGACCCCCTTGTCTGACAATACTCACGCCGTTTCAAATGGAACGGCCTCTATCCACGAGTCATCATCAGTGACAATACAGCTAAAAAATTTACATTGTCGCGACATGTTTGAACGAAGTCTGCGCGCGACGCTACTCTTCTCTGTTATTACTCATCCATAAGAGTATGCAGGACGAACAGCCACAGTAGAGATTATTTAATTGTTTTCTTATTGAGTTTTAACTTATCTGCCATCATTCGAAGGGTCACTTTGGCATCTTTTGCCACAATTTCACGAACTCATACCACCGAACCTGTATTATCAGAGATCGGCTGACACCCGACACGTCCATCTTTGAAACATGTAAACCATTTAGTGAAACAAGTACGACTGGAGTTTTGCCGAATGAACAGCAACATTTAATATTTATTCGTTGGTCCATGACGACTGACAGAAACTCGATGTATGCGCTAGGGTCCTGCGTCGAAACCACCAGCTGTTGGATCTTGGCTACATCAATCTTTGTCTATAAAACGGTATCCCATTATATACTGCTTTACTTTCGGTTTAATTTGACGTGAGTTCAGTGCTGCAGCGTTAATCCGGAAATTAAATTGCCAAACCTCGTATATCCTATGAACAAATGAATAAATTGACTACTTTGTAGTAGATTCGCAACAAATCAGAGTTTCCTGATTTCTTTTTTTTATTTATCTCCCATGGATTTACAATCTGCCATAAGGCAATAAGCAAATGACGTATGTAAACAAGTAAAAGTTAACGAGATGTTAATGACTTACATTAAAGCCTTAACTTAATATTGCTTATTGATTATTTAGTAAATATGGGCGTACATAGTTACATCTTATCGATTAGGTAACTCTAGTATGTGATATCGCTTAAGGCGATATGTTGTTTTACTATTATCCAATAGGTTAACAGCTAGCGTATTAGGATGTGATTCCAGTCTCTTTAGGTATCGCGCACAAGCACACTGAACTTGTTCATTTCACAGACATTATTTGTAAGTCACGGTGTATTATATCATTTGCCACGTACCATGGTGCATTGGTAATAGTTCGAGGTATTTTGGATTGGAATCTTTGTAAGATTTCTAAGTTTGATGAACTCGCAGTGCCCCAACGTTCCACTCCATAAGTCCACACTGGTTTGAAATCACTTTGTAAACAAGAAGTCTATTTTCAAAAGATAATTTAGATCGCGGGCCAATTAGCCAGTAGAGTTTAGAATATTGTAGCCCGAGCTGTTTATGTTTAGCTAAAATGTGCTTTTTCCAGGTGAGCAGGCTATTAATATGCACTCCCAAGTATTTGGCATCTTCGGTTTGTGGTAGCGGTTGATTATTTAGGAGAACTGTAGGACAGGTGTCCTTACGTAGGGTGTACGTTACGTGCACCGATTTAGTTTCATTGGCGCTCATTCTCCATGTTTTTAGGCACTCTTGTAACTCATTTAGTGATCGTTGTAAATACTGGGATGCCATCCTGGGTTCTTCATTTACTGCCATTATTGCCGTGTCATCGGCAAAGGTAGCAGTGGTTGTATGTGGTGATGTTGGTATGTCAAATGTGTAAAGGATATAGAGAACAGGTCCCAGAACACTACCCTGTGGCACACCAGCTCGAATACGATATAATCCTGTGATTACATCATGGTATTTCACCATAAAATACCTATCACTCAGGTATGAATTGAGAAGTTGATAATATGGATGGGGTAAATTTAGTTTCAGTTTATATAGGTAAAAGTCCCTGGTGCCACACTTTGTCAAAAGCCTGTGCAATATCCAAAAAAGCTACTGAGCAGTATACTTCTTACTTTCGAAGCATTCTCGTATGATCTCGACTACGCGGTGCACCTGTTCGATCGTAGCATGTTGTTCTAGAAAGCCAAATTGATGTTCAGGGATGGTGTTTTGTTTTTCCAATAATGGCCTCAGTCTTTTAAGAAATATTTTCTCAAATAGCTTTGACAAAATATGTAACAAGCTTATGTGACGATAAGATGTAGCTTCTTCTGACGGTTTCCCAGGTTTAGGTATTAATATAATTTGGGCGGCCTTCCACTGAGATGGAAAGAATCCCAGTCTTAAAATTGTATTATAGATGTGGGCTAAGCACATAAGAACCTTTTCTGGTAGTTGTTTGGTGATAATGCCTGAGATTAGGTCATAACCTGGAGACTTCTTAGTATTTAAGTTTTTTGCAATCGTGGTTTTCACTTCTTCGATCTTTGTTGCCTTTCTAGGAATAGCTAATTGATGAGGAATATCAAGTGCCTTTACGATTACATCATCTTCCTCCTCAGTAATCAGCCGGGGGAATGGCTGAAATACATTTTCTAGATGTTCTGCAAAGGGGTCTGCTTTTTCCTGATCGTTCCTAGCCCAATTTTTGTCATGTTTTCTTATGGGCGGAATATGCTCCTGTGCTTGCTTCATATTTCTCGTGGCTTTTCATAGGGAGTACTCAGTTGCCTCAGTTGGTGATAGCTCTATGAGATATTGTTGTATTGTCAGGTTTTTTTCTTCTAAAATTAGTACTTTCAAGACTCTAACAGATTTGTTAAATTTATCCTTCTCATGTGGAGATCTTGTTTCCATCCACACTTTGTGTAATTTTCTCTTTTCAAAAACGGCCTATTTAATAGAGTTTGAACAATTCTGCTGTTTCTTGAGAGTGTTTGTTTCGGGAGTTGAATCCCAAGCTGCATTTTGAATTGCGCATGTTACTTTCTGTACAGCGTTATCTATTTCTTCCGCAGTTTTTAAAGAGAAATTTAGCTCCGATCTTTCTTCTAGTAATTTCCTGAGTAATTGCCAATCGGTCTTTTTATCCTGATTTCTTGAAAATTTTGAGTTTGTATTTTTTCACATGGTCATTAAAGACACTTTTTGTGCATGCGTGAAGCAATTTCAACTGGCTCCTGTTAATAGTTTAGATTAGCAGAGCTTATGCAAATTAAATCCACTTAAGTATACTGATGTGCCACCTTAAATGCTAATGTGAAAGTTTGCATTTTATAAATGTGAATTTTTTATTCCCTTAAAGTTATTTCCATTCCACTTTAATTATTTAAACATCCCGCAATAAACTAGATGAGGGAATTTAAATTTCATTTATACGGAAGTAGAGTAAACGCTCTAGTTAAAATTCTGTGTGTTATTACAGAAAGTGCGCTCAAATAGATTGCGGTAATCTCTTTAATGGTGATAGTTCTCATCTCGTGGATGCAATAAACTCGGTTCTTTCATGCCTTGTTGCATTTCCCGTTTTTAGTTTTCCTTAAGAAATTAAACCCAGAATCCCCAGCGTTTCTGTTTGATCTTTACTTATGGGACTGTTATTTGCTAAATATGCTCAGCGATTTTCAGAACGGTGCAGTTTTCGTGCTGTTGCTGATAGCAAAAGCGTTCCGGGGAAGCTTACGGCACGTGTAGTGGCTATTACATATTATAATGAATATTGAAAGTATGCGCTGCACGCAATTTGGCTTCTATTATAATGAGCTGTAAAACATGGTCTATTTTTAGCTTCCATTTGCATACAGGGCGTTATTGGCGGTTATTACTATGCGTGTATGAAATCGATGACGTATTTCAATGTGAACGAAATGTTGACTTTATAATTAAAAGTTTCATAGTCCGTATATAAAACATACCGTTTATTATTAATGATTGTACAGTATTTGTGTTTTTAAAAAGAATTTTATTGTGATACAGCTGAAGAAAGCATGACCGAAATAAAACAAGTTCAATTATTATTTAAGGTCGTGGGCTAGAAGCAAAGAGAGAAGTTTCTATGCTGGAGGTCTGGGTTTCAAATCCCAACACCGGATTTTTAATGGCTGTTTATCCTAGCAAGACAATACCAAACTAGGGACGTATTGTTCATAGTAAATTCTTTCCGCAGTAGAAGTGTTTGAACTTCACGTAGATGCGTGCCCACTTTAGTAAGGTGTAGGTCGCCTATTATGTCTATGGCAGAGAAGATCGCTACATCGTTAGCAGATAAAGCACTTACGGGAGAAGATAAATTAAGTCTTTATTCTTTCATACTGCAGTGTGCTTTTTACTTCTAATTCATTTATACGCTGTATATAAATGCAGCTATCCAAAATGGTGCATTATTCGATACAGAGCAGCTTTACGCCCGCCACATCACTTCTTTTCGATAATGGATTTTGCTCTCGGAGAAAACGAACGCCTTCTAAGCATTAACCATCATCCCGCGACTTTTATTGCCCTCGCAAGCACGTGGGGTTCCGGTCGTAAACCAAAAAAATGCACTCCAGAAATGTGTATAACCGAATGTAAAAAGTTATGACGATGAGTAGAACTACCAAAGTAGAAAATAAAATCAAAAATATTTCAATTAACAAATTCTGATGCTTCACGGAATCGTATTAAAAGGAAAATTAAAATCTTAATTAACAAGGAAAATGTCAATTTGTGTGTTAACATAAACAATGCCAATTATCAGAGAAAAACCTGTCAACAACGAAGCGTCAAGCTCGTATCATGTGACAAATACAGTTGGTTCACATATACAGGGTGTCCCAAAACTCCTGGGACATAGAGCTACCACGTATTCTAGAGGTCAAAAGAAGTCGATTGGACCCAACTTTGTCATATACCAAAATGTACCGTTTGCCCGTGAGAGGAGTTCAAAGTTTACTTAAAAAATCACAT
>JABXWE010020711.1:0-14467 GCA_014611495.1 Limonius californicus | reverse complement strand
CGGATAGCAAGTAAAATCGTAGGCCCCGTGTCCAAGTGTTGTTGGGCACGTCAAAAGAACCCTCAAACAGGCTAAATTTCCAGGTGTGGTAGGATCGCTCCCTGGCGTCGGTGGTTAGCCATAGTAGCAGAAATAGGCCGACGTTAAATAAAAAATAAAACAAACAAACAAACAAATTTTGATCTGCAAATTAAATTATCCAATATTGGATTATTCCTTCTAGGGAATGCTTTACAGGGTACTCATGTTTGACATTAGTAATTTAATTTGTTGGCGTATGATATAGGTGGAATGCCGGCCATAAATTTGTTTTGGGCTATAAATTACTGGTATTGAAAGCAGTACCGCAAATCAAAATCCGCGATTTTGTGTTTTGATGGTGGTTGTAATTACACGTCACGCGGGAATAATACATTTCCAGAAGTATCTGTGGAATTACGCCATTTATTAGCATTACGAAATCGGGGGGCCCTGCTAACACACGGATTTAATTCTATTTCAAATAACGGTAACAGAATAAGCGATAAAACAGTTTCAGCAGCGCCTGGCAAATACACGAGATGTATTTTTCTAGCCGAATTACATCGGGTAAATGTTTAGAATATCGGAAAAATGTTGCAGGAACTTTTTAATTAAAAATGCTTAATTAATATTTTTCTTCGCAAGAAGGTCTTGTTAGCGAGTGGTTTTGAACCAACGTTGATCTAAAAACTTTGACCAATTAAATCTTTAGTGAAAAATAAGAAACATAAGAGGGATAAGAAAATATTTAGAAGCGGAACACTCTTTTTAACATAATTAAGTATGTATAAGTTTCAGATAAAAGTATTTAAGGATTTAAACTTAGATTTTCTACATTTGATTAACTATATCATTTATTTCTCAGTTTTGCAATTTCAAGTGTATTACCACTTAGGGCCGGTTTTTCAATGTACCGATAAAGTTCTAGACCAGCTAACAGTCAAATTCATGCTCCTTGTTACGGTATTTTCAATCTTCCAATCGTCCGATAGTCTACGTTAGAGGTTAGTTTACATATTCCATAGGATTAAACTTATAGGATAGTAGAAGCAGCGGACAGTACTATTTCGGCAGGATAAGGCAGCTACGAGTGTGGACGAGGTAATACGAAATATTTCGAACGGAAGTAAATGTGAATGAAGGGTTTATAAAATTAATACTATTTTTCTGGCATAGTAACTAATAAATAGATAAATTTAATAAATTGAAGAAGCAAAAATTTTTAGTCTTGTAGATCCAGACTGCAGACTTATCGTCGTAATCATTTTGATGTTTCGGATGATTTAAATTTTTTTCAAGATTTAAATTAAAGAAAACAACTGTTCAAACATTACTGGAAATTAGTTACACCAAATAATAAAAGTACTATTGTATAATTATGTAGAAGAAATTGCTTATATTTCATAAACCATTGTGTAACACACATGGAACACTAGCTTTTAGGTAACCTTGCGATTTTCTGCAAGCGGTACATATACAATTGCAAATTTGAATCTCATATTTGACTACCAACTACGGTAAGTGACGTCCTACACAGCCCCCTCCCCTCCCGGCGTTTAGTAAACAAACTGTAGGTGCTGTCGTTTAACTCACTGCTTTAAGATAACACTTTCCTTTCCGCACACCATTGTACGACACTTACCCCACCTTCTTTATACCCAGTGGTAGTTAACCAGTAAGAATTTGACGACACCTAACCAGTAGGATAGCTTGTATTGAAAGACGCAAAAACGCTGTCGGGTACAATTATCCAAGGAATAGTTTACATCGCCTGGCAACTATCGGAGACTTTTATCGGAACATTGAAAGACCTGCCCTTAGTGTATAATCTTTGGTAATACGTAATTAGAATTACATTAACTAGTTACCTAACTAATATTGAGAGTATAAATTAAACGCTAACCTTAGCTTAAATATTACATAACATTTTTATATGGTATTTTGCCCATCAACAGTTGTTGTCATACAGGTTCAGATGTATGTATTCATAACTGTATATTGAAATGTTGCAGCCACCGGATAGCATCTGTTGAAACTACAACCAAATCTTCATGGGGTCCTTTATACGCTCTTAGAACGGTGTTTCCCATACTTTTAGGTTTCGTGACCCTCTTCGCAAAACGAAATCTCGAACATGCCCGATGCGCTGTAGAATGATCCAGAAATTGACAGTTGGGCAGTACGTATGAAACCATGATACATGTTCAGTTAGGTTAGTTTAATGATAAGCGTAGCAGCGAGTAGACACGTAATTTTGCGTTTGTGTTCTGTAGCAGCTGAATCATTTAAAGCTTGCTAAATATTTTTCAAGTATGTAAAAATATTAATCCGGTATAAAAGTAGTTTTGAGCGTAGTTTGAGTTCTGCGTCTGCAGAAAGAAAAGCTGCAAATACTCCCTAAGCAAATATTAGGAAATACTGTGACGCTTATTTGAATTTTGGTTTTATAAATACAGTCTTTAATGGTGAAGAGCGACGTTAGTGTGTAATATGTTTAAATATTTTGACTGCTGACTGTATGAAACGAAGTAATCTAAAGAGGCATTTGCAAACAAAGTATAAAGATCATCAAATAATACTATTAATAGGAGCATTGATAATATGTCAAAAGATCTCCAGGAGCAGCTTCTTTCAAAATATACGTAGAATTTCCTATTCAGGTAAACGAGGCAACGGATATTATCAATAATGCATATTTGATAGCATACTGCGATAATGCATCTACAAGCGAAGACGTACTTTTCTGCAAAGAAATTCAGAACTGAACTACAAGTGCGGATTTATTTCAAATGACTGATAATTATATAGTAAACCCTGACTTGTAGTGAAAACCTGTGTTGGTGTACTGGTGTATACCGGCGATGGCAGGCAATATGATGGTCTACAAGCACTTATGTCCAAAAAGAGATCCCATACCAATTGCCATTATTGCCCGACACGCAGAGAATCACTCGCATCGAAGAAAATCGGCTTAGGACTTTGTTTGGTATTATGACTTGTAATTTCGGTTGCAAATTATACAGGGTGTCCCGCAATAGGATGTACATAGCACTCTATTAGCTGTGCCCTTTGTGAAATCGTGGTGACAGACCTCATTATAGAGTCGGGATCGTTTTTGATGAAGCATCAATTATTCGATCCAGCAACTCATTTCTAGTGTTTGACTTTACCGTATTCACTCACCAAAGGCTTCATACGGCCCCAGAGAAAGTAATCTAACGGCTTTAAATCCAGTGACCTGGGTGGCTAAATAACGGGACCTTGGCGTCCTATCCCACGGTTTTCAAAGTTTTCGTTCAGAAATGCAGTTACCGCCCTACCAAAATGTAGAGGTTCTTCATCTTGCTGTATCCACATATTTGCTCTGATATTTAGAGGTACATATTCTAACAACACTGGTAGTTCGTCTTGCAGAAAGCTGAGCTGCATTCAAACAACCTTCAAATACATATGCCCAATCATTTTGTACCTGATGATACCCCACCAGACATAAATAGAAAAACGGTGCTCCAAATGTGACTCCGTGGATACATGTTTATTTTCTAGCGCCCAAACATGTGAATTTCTGATATTTCTTATTCCATCTTGGTTGAACAAGGTCTCAGCCGCAAAAAGAATTTTTGTATGCAACCGCTGATTTACCAATAAACAATGGCAGAACTGCTCACGTGCAATGTGATCATTTGGTAAAAGAGCCGGTCTTGTTTTTAATGATACAGATATAAAGCAAAATCGTGAATGGTTCTCCATATTTGCATTCGGTTAGTACCGATTTGGTTAGCCAGCCTTCTACGCTAGTAGTGGGACTTCTTTCAATTCTATTGAGAATATTTTCCTATAAATCAACGTTTCTCCTCAGTGGTCGTTCACGTTTTGGTTGTGGGGCTTTGCCAGTTTCTCTAATAGTACGAAGCACATCGCTGAAAACCCGGCTATCTGGTAATCTGCGGCCAGGAAATCGGCGACGATATTCTTGAACTGCTGCACGCTCATTACCGCTGCAAAGCCCGTAAACGTAATGCATATCCGCATATTCTTCATTAGCAAACGTTGCCATACTTGTTTTATAACAGATAATACATACAACATTTAGTAACATTTGTTTTCAAAACCCTCTAATGCATCTTTTGTTTATGTTTTTTGAGCGTAACGGTAACACTCAAATGTGAACAACTTTGTAATGATTAATTTTAGGCCACATGTTTATTGGAAGGTTTCGACTTAGTAATAGGCCAGGAACACGTACTAAAGCTATGTACATCCTATTGCGGCACACCCTGTGTAAAAAGCAGGCCTTTACGGGCAAGACTATTTTCGTCAATGTGCGATGATATGGGCACTGACCATTCAACACTATTGTTTTATTGCGAATCTCGGTGGTTATCACGTGAAAAAGTTATACAAAGTGTCTTGCAGGTTAGGCAGAAAATATGTGCGTTTTTGAAAGAAGAAAATCACAAAGATGCTTAGACTTTTGCTGCGAGCTGTTTATAATCAAACTGGCTTCTTCAACAAATATTTTTGAGAAATTAAATGTTTAAAATACCCAGCTGCAAGGAAATAATACTCATATATTACAATTATCAGAAAAAATTAACGGTTTTTCACGAAAATTTTGAACTTGAGTCGAACAAGGTAAACAGTAAAGATACAGAAATGTTTATTATATTTATTTATTGTACATTAAAAACCTTTACAACAAACCAAACCATACAATTGTTTGTGATATTTGTAGGTGAACAGAATATCATTTAGGAATGTTATCTAAAACTTTCAAACGTTACTTCTTTAAAATTTAACAGTCTTCTAACCAAATACGAGTAAATAACAAACCCGCTTGAAGTTACACCTACAGATTTATCGTTGGAAGAAGAGGAATGATTCATTAATTTAACATCAAGTACACAAAAGAAAAGACAGTTTTTGTCGACATCTATTCTAAAGTTTTAGATTAACCCGCAAGAGGAATTTCCAGCTCTATTCAAGAAAGCTATGCAGATTATATTGCCATTTCCTATACCTTATTGTTGTGAAATTGGTTGCCTATAGTAGCTTGTATAAAATCAAAATACAGAAACTGGCTCAACATCGAACATAAAATAATGGTACTGGATACTTATTTACATCCAAACTTGGACGAGTTATCCAGTTCAGAACAGGAGCATTTAAGTCACTAGTTTGTTTAAATAAACTGTTAGTATGTTTTATGTAGTTTTAGATTGTACTCCTAAATACATTATATATTAAACATTTTGACAAAATATGCTAAACATTAAGCATCAATTTTAGACGTTTTGGGTTAGTTTCAATATACTAATTTCAGTTCTACTAATTTTCCGCTTCTGTCCCTTTTGACCACCTTCGTCGCCCTCCCCCCAGGAGCGAGCGCCCATAATTTGGGAATCGCTGCTCTAAGAGGACACTTACTCACAATGTGCTGTACAGTTTAATTTTCTGACCATCATTCATAATTTGGCGATGTTTGTACCCCACTTATGAAACGAGTAATTATATCGACTGTGGTCAGTTCGTACTCAGCTGCGGTAGACCTAGATGTTGCCATGAAGATGAAGTTCAGCAAGATGGTGCTCGTTAAAAAGAGGCTTCCATCCATCGAGGGCCTTGCTATTCTATTTCCGATGCCAGCTTTCTATATCTCTGTAAGCATCAGATATCAGTTTTCTTACATATTCTACTGACGGACAGAGTCTACTTTATTGGTATGATGGCTGTTTAGCCATACTGCAGAACAGTACTCTGCTGTAGAGTAAACTAAAGCAAGGGTAGTGGTACGTGGAATGTAGGCCGTTGCACCACATGAGGATCCAGCAAGCCTGGTTAGGATATTGTTCCCCGTCCTGAGTTTGGAAGCAATATTGGTTAGCTGTGTATTATACGACAAGGATTTGTCTAAAGTGACGTGTTCGTTTTAATGATTGAACGGTAGAAGCGCCCCATCCATGAAGAATTGAGGTGGGTCCGAGTCATCTTGTTATTTAGGTGGAAATAGCAGAATTTTGTTTTCATGAACGTTTAGAATAACTCTCTATTTCTGAAAGTATCTGCTAAGCCTCTTCATTCAAGGTATTCTCGATGGCATCGTCTGCACGGCAAAAGGAACATCTTCGGTGTACGCAAATCGCCTGGAGTGGGTCTGAGGAATGACCGCTATATAAATATTAAACAATATTAGTGCTAAGACGGAACCTTGGGGGAGGTCTTTCCTGTTTGTTACATCTATCTGCCATCGTTATCTGGAGCACTTTATCTGAGAGCATTTTATTCGGTAGGTGAGTAATTTTGAGACTTGAATAATTATTACTGATGGTATAAAATTATTAAAGCAAAACGTATGGAGCACTAAATAGTACATCAGAGTGACTATGTGTCATCAACATGTATTAAAGAATAAATTGTAGAAGATACCGTTATCGCACCTATAAATAAATTGAAAAATGGAAATTAGTGCAGATTTGTTAAAATTTAGAAATAAGAACATATTCATGACGCCGATAGACGTGCACAAGGAATGTATTAATAGAGAAGAAATCTGAAACTAATGAAAAGTTGCATATATTTTACATATTCATCAAAAGATTGTAGGGCAATATGGTGACATGCACCATGAGTCTTTCAAACAGATGAGTATCGGGGATGTCATCGAAAAGAAGTAGACAAGGACGAAGAGCAGAGCGGGTTCGGAGCCGGCAGATCCTGTACGAACAATATTTTCTGTAAGCAACAAATTATAGGGGAAATAGCTGACATAAACCAAGAACCTCACTTACCGTTTATGGATTTAACTAAGGCGTACGGTACTGTACCTACAACCAAATTATAGGAAATCTACGCGAATCACAGATAAATCATACACTTATTGTAGCTCTACAAAAGAATCTCTATAAAACGCAACATTAAGAGTAAATGTAGGCAAATAGAACTCAAAACTGCTTCCTGTCACCAAGGAACTAGCAGGACATAAAATATACATAGTACACGGCGCGCAACTTGAAAAAGACATACGCAGAATGGTGTTTTCAATGAATCCTCAAAAAAAAAAACTTATGTTTTGAGTCAGGTAGACGGGGCAGAACTTCCAGAGAAGATTTTTGGCATTAACACCTTACGGTTGCCAAACGAATTGTGGATTGGTGTGTGGTGGGTTGCAGCACAAGATTTATATTAGCTATAGTCGGCGTCTGACGAGCGTGTTTGTAATAGCTGGCGTAAGGAGATTTTACTTCTTAAAAGGAAATGCAATAGTAAGCAGTATACCTGATTTGAAAGTATTTACAACAGCCTGGCTACAGAATATTCTCAAAGTGCAACAAATGTTTTTATAAAGAATAGTAACGCACGGGTTTCCGTATCAAGTACCCGAATTTTCTCTGAAGAACGTCGTTAACTGCATTGCATGATCATGCACACTCGTCAGGCGACGACTGTACCATGGTATTGCAAGGGATTGCACCCAAGCCGCGCTGGACGTATTGCCAACTAAAATCTTATCATACAATGCGTATATTCTTGGAAATATTAAAGTAATCGATTTATATTTTACAACAAAATAATTTTTATGTGGATACCACTTTGACCCGTTCGTATTTGTCTCATAAATTTTTTTTAGATTGTATTATTTAGGTTCGATACATTTAGCTTTCCTGTGAACATTTAAAGTTACGGAGAGCTACTTTCTACTACTACTACTAGAGTCAGTTGGTTTACTCCGTATGTTATAACTGGCAGCGTACATCGTTCGTAGACCTCGTTTTACGAACAATAAGTAGAGTCCTCTTAATATATTTCCTAGTTTACAGTAAGCTGCCCACACTAAATCTACTCCTTTATTCATTTGTTATGTCTGATTGTCCATATATATTATATTGCGTGTGGGCAATGCCATTCCTGGGGCATTGTCCGTAATACAAGAAATCCTGGTTAGCATGGAGCAATTATCAGCAAAATATCCACGACCTATGGATAATCATCAAGGACATTGCGACCTACCATAATTCCTTGCAAGCAAAACTACCAATAGCTATTGGAAGAAAGCAGAAATAATAGAGTGCTTGAAGCACTGTGAGACAGAATTTAATAGTAGTTTATTAACCCTAGTCCTCCGATAAAAAATTTCCAATTTCTACGACTGGGGGTACATTTGCACCCCCATATATTTTGTATGGAACATAACATAGCAAAAGTAAAATGTGATGTTCTATTACCGACTGGCGTGAATAAAGACAGAAGACTGTTTGTTTACCAGAACTGTGGAGCCCACTGTCGTTACCCATATTCAGAGCTGACATGGTGAGAGATCGTTTCATGCAAATTCTGCGTGCGAATCGATTTGACAATGCGTATACCCGATAGCAACGACAACTGGAGGATAAAGCTGCACCAATTTCCGATCTGTGGAATATGATGAACCAGAGGTTGGAGGCCCTTTATTATCCAACAGAATCTATGACGGTGGATGAGCAACTGTTCCCGTATCGGGGCCGTACGAAATTTACGCAGTATATACCTAGCAAACTGGCCAAGTACGGAATAGAAGTTTTTTGGCTATGTAATTCTTCGAACGGCTACCCGTTGCAGGGCCACATCTACACCGGAAGCCTCCTGATGCACAGCGTCAGACGAATATTGGCGAATCAACTGTTCTTGCTTTGACAACGAAGTATCGATTATTTTTTCACTTCACTGGCTCTAAGTAATCATTTGCGCAGCTCCAAATTGTCTTTAGTCGGAACGGTACGGCGCAACAAGCCATACATCCCCAAGGAAATAAAACCTATTACATCGGATGTAATTGGAATAGCGAAATATGCTTCTCGAAGGGATTTTACGCTTGTGTTTGTCGTGGTGAAGCGAAATAAAGCTGTGTACTGCCCCACATCAAGTATGCACTTGGATGCTGGTGCTCCAGTCCATGACAAAGAGGAGATTGTACATTACTACAATCAGACAAAGGGTGGTGTCGATGTAATGGATAGAATTTTGAGTAATTATACATGTAAGCGGAAGAAAAATCGTTGGCCTTTGGCCATGTTCTTCAACACGATTGACGTCATGGGTTATTTACAGGGAGCTACATCCATCTATCACAAAAGATTATCGCCGATATTTCCTACAAAACCTTCGACAAGAATTGTGCCGGCCAAGCATTGTAAACGTTCCGCAACGCCTAACGTCGTCAAACAATTTTGGATGAAGAATGCTATGGAACAGGTACTGGGAGTGCAATTATTCGCAGCAACATTAAATCCAAATACACATAAAGTGGACAACAGAGGTCATAAAAACGTAAAGGGACTTTGCAAAATGTGTATGAGAGTATAGATGTTTGATATGTGATTAAAATTATAGTAAAATGTTTGAAAATTGTATAAATGACAATAACTGCAATAAAAAATGCGAAACATCCTTTCATTCAATCAAATTCCATACATTTTGTATGGAGGTACATATGTACCACCGTACTTGGTCTATGGGGTAAAATACTTTAAATTGAGATACAAAAACACGCCGAAAGGTCCAACTTGAGAATACAATGGAGATTCAGCCCGAAATCTGTTCGTTTAGTAACTTTTTTTCTTTTTTTAAATGGAAAAGTACACCTGTACCTCTGTTAGGAGGACTAGGGTTAAAGACATAACTGTTAAAGTTGGTTTGCTGAGAATTACAAAAGATTGGATAGCATAACTTTAAACCCAAGTAAATCAACTTTGTTGGAAAAACCTTCCAAGTAATTTTGCAGCTGATCCATTACCAAACAAAAGACACTGAGCAATTGGTTTTCTTGCATACCAGTGTGTTCCCAATCCGATGTGTAAGGAATTGCTAAAACGTATTACAACAACCATCTGGAAGAAATGGAAACCGCTATGTTCGGAAAATGAAATAAAATTCTAGTTGAATGAAGAAGATATATTTGACAGAGCAGATCAGCTACTTTAATTACAAATGTAAATTAATATTTAGATACATCTATGAGTCAAAATACAATTTGTGCCTAACGTAATATAAATATTAACACAAGAAAATATCTACTATATGCTTCCATTTTATTTATTATACACCGCCTCGACACTGCGCAAGAGGTACAAACGAGGATCATGATCATGAATGCATGGATGTAGTTTATTTGATTAAAAATCTTGACCATATGTTGAAGCATTAGACGCTACTATTACAAATATTTAAATTGTTTAAAATTGCATGTAAGCGTTGACAGTTGTCACGTTATAATACTTACTCATTACGTGCATAATGAGATTTTTCGGAAAAATTAAGCTCATAAATTCCACTGTCACTTTCTAAATAGTTTAATTTCCACGCTGCTACACTTCAATAGGCTGAATTCAATTAATGAAAATATTTTGTATCAATTGCTACAGCAATTACAAACATCCATTTGGGAATGCTACACGTAATTAATAAAATCAATCCAGAATCGCATGTAGGTGTTGAATAGTTCATTAAGGTATTAAACCCGATTGCAGTTTATAATTACCCAGCAGACACGAGGCGTAATTTTGTGAAAGCCACAAATACTCTGATGTGCTAAATTACAAGCTTGAATTGGCAATAATCGCGACGTCCCTAATAATTGCCTAGCTGACTTTGGACGATCCGCTATGTTAGGTGCTTCGAACTTGGGCAAATTAAGGGAAGCGGTAATAGACAGAAACAATAAATCACACTGCGGTGAGCAAAAGCATCTTCATGAACTATAAATGGGCGTAAATGAACCTTAAAGCTCTAAAATCGAAACTACATATTCCAATTTAGTTTTAGTAACAATTTCAGCTAATTGGATTCGTAGGGCCCCTCCTGCATAGTACATGTACCAGATACACGTTACACGTGATGAGATGCAAACGCTGAGGAAAATACGAATATGAATACAGTAGCGTTGAATATTTAAT
This sequence comes from Limonius californicus, assembly GCA_014611495.1. NCBI lineage: Eukaryota > Metazoa > Arthropoda > Insecta > Coleoptera > Elateridae > Limonius > Limonius californicus. The sequence continues at coordinate 3,518 of JABXWE010020711.1, read as the reverse complement.
GAATACTCAAAACTGTTACTATTGCTTGGCGAAGCAGTGCTAGTTATTTTATAGCAATTGGTATTAGCAAATATGCAATAAAAGCCAACGCAGAAAATTGATAATTACTTGATAATACCTGAATATCTTTTAATCTACTTCCAAATTTGTACTTACCACAAATACAATACGAATAATCAGCAGCTTCAACATCTACGTGGTACAAGAACTAAATGGCTTTAAGGAATCACCAATATGACCATTGATATCAGTCCATAATAATTAAGGGTCAGCTACACTTTAGTATAAACGTCGAATGAAAAACTAAACAGGATTTGGATGCAGTCAGTCAAGTCGCTAGATGACTTAGATAAGGGATTAAAGATTTCAATTCCCAAAAATCAGATAAACAGAAAAGCCAAACCATTCGCAACACAAACAAGAATAACAGAATCCAACAAACAGCAGATTTTCACAAACACTCTACAATTTACTATGACGGGAACTCACATACTTATGTACCTAGCTAGGAAAACAGTGGCTGAGCGGCCTACGCTATACATATTATATTTTCACAAGCTTTTGACAGTTGTATATGCAATTTTGTTTAGATCTGCACATCCGTTTCAAAAATATTGTGTTCAATTGTATTAAAAATGAATTTTGTGAAACTTGAACGTCGAAGTGTAATAAAATCCTTCACAAAAGCAGGGAAGGGCCAAAAACTATCTATGACAGGATGCCGGCAGTCTACGGAGAAGAAGCATTACCATTACCAGTTTACATGATAAATTAGGTTGGACTAAGGTATCAGAGCGGTAGATTCCAAGGCTTCTGACCCGGGAGCAAAAATACTACAATCCACAAATTTACGACCAACATTTGTGCTCTTTCGAGAAGAATGCAGGGTATCTATCGCCCATAGTGACTGGCGATGAAACTTGTGTTCGTTAGTGGAATCCCGAGATGAAGCAATAATCCATGAAATGGATCCATAAGGGTTCGCCACTTCAATATAAATGCCGAACTCATCCTACTGCTGGGAAGCCCATGGCCCCAATTTCTTGAGACATGGAGGGAATATTGTTGATCGCATATATGCTAAGAGAGACTACACTTATTGGAGAAACTAACATTTATTACAGAAAAGCATCTTGCATGACACTGCACTAGTCCACAAGGCTCGAAAGGTCGTGCATGTTTCAGGTTTCAGACGAATGTAGGTTTCAGCAGTTTGATCACCCACCTTACAGCCCGGATACTACACCATTTGTTTATCTGTTTTTGGAAGCTGAAAAAATATTTAAGAGGACGAACCTGAACTTGTGTCTGTAATTTAAATTATGTAGTTTAATTGACATTCATTACAACGAAATTAATTTGTTTTGATCACCTATTTAAGCTTTAAATTGAACCGTATAATATTTATGACAATATGGTCCTTAATGTAAGTAAACATACCCCAGACTAGACTAGTATTAATGAACAAGAACAATCTAAGTTATGTGCAGGACGCGGTAATAATCTTGAATAACGATATGGGCTTACAAACCATAATATACGATCTTCACGAATAGTAAAAAGAATAAGTTTAATTAATTCATTTTACAAGCACTAAAATTAGGGAATCAACTGAAGATTACGAACCTTTAACATTAGGGCAGTAACGAAACGAGTGTTTTGTACTATTTAGTTCTGTACACTGAACAAATATTTTCTATTCTGAAAGCATATCGAACAGCAACAATCTAACGAACTGTAAGGGTAGTATGGATAGCGTTTGGTAAACAAGGCTTCACTTGAGAAACAGAAATGTATTATTCTAGTATTTAGCTACGAATCTAGAACTTGACGTTTTACGAAAAAGATCGTTGACCAGCTACAGAAATCTGAAAGAGTAATGGAGGGACAGATGTTCGACTTCTGACTGAAAGATATAAAATGCAACAAATGTATAGGAGGAATTGTAAAGTAATGGATATCAGCGGAAAAGCAAATGTTGAAAACTGTAGTATAATCAAAATAAAATAAAAGGCAGAAGATCACTACCTAGATATAATGAAGAAGTCAAGAAAATCGTTGCAACATTATGTCTGGGAACAACAAAATACGGAGGAGAGTGGAAAGATCTACCAGTGGCCTATGTTCAGAATTGGATTCTCTCAGGGTAGAGTAGAAGAAAAAGAAGAAGAAGAAGAAGAAGAAGGGGACGAAGAGGAAGACTACGAAGAAGAAAAATTGAAGAAAAAGAAGTAAACAAATAAGAAGACTCACAAAAAAAAGATGAAAAACAAGAAGAACAAGAAGAAGAGGTACTGACACAAGTATTCTCTTGCACAGTTTTTGTGAAAACTCGAAAAGTAGAACACACATTGAAATCCAGGCTATATGCAATTGCGCAGGTATAGAAACTGAACTAAGAGATTTGGACTTGGGGACTTGAGGTGCGTTGGCCATATGGAAAGGATGCTAGAACAAAGCAACGCGGAAAACATTTTAAGGGTAGTACCAGAGGTGGGTAAACGTATGGAAGATGACGCGGACGGCGGACCGATGAAGGAGACGAGCACATGAGGAAACGGTGTAAAAATTCTCAAAATGGGAAAAAATGGAAGAAGATAATTGAAGAGGCTAAGGTACTTCAAGGACCATGAACCAAATCTCCTAAATCTAGAGAAGAAATACATATATCATTGAAAAAGTAGAAAAAAACTGATTGAGCTAAAGTTAGTAAATTCGCTTAATAATTCTTTAAAAATAGTAATAATTAAAATTTAATTAATTAAATATTCTTTATTCTAATCTTCATTTCTGATGCATCCGAATATCTTTTTTAATGTGTGCTTAAGTTTCCACTAAGAAGGCAACATGATTATCATCATCATCATCATCTGACATGGAGCCGACTCGAGGGTCAATCCTGGATTACGCTAGGCCCACCCCATGCCAGTAAGTGGGGAGGGATTTAATGGATAGGGTGGGATCGGGTGGGGTATTGCGCAACGTTAGCATGTCTGCAATGCATACCGCAAGACACCGCTGCTGCAACACCGGGTAGTTAGTAAACTACGTATTAATGGGTGTTGAGTACGTAGCCGAGACCGTTATGCGATTATGCATTTTAACCTAATAACTTTGGTGTCAAAGTTTCACATTGTTCTTATTTCACCTATTGCTATTGTTTTAAGGTTACAGAGTACACCTATCTTAGTTTCCTAATAGCTATTAAACTACTTAGTATTTACTCCCAAGCTTCTCCACTGTCCGTTTTGCTCTTATGCCTTAGCACCTAATAACTGTGGTATCCAGTTTTACCTTGTTCTTGTCCATATCTATCTATCGTCCTAAGGTAACAGGCTCCCCTATCTTAGTTTCCTGATGACTAATTAACGACTTAATATTTACCACCCTAATTACAACTATTTTACCACTGAGTTGGAGGTTCGCATCTGGATTGTACCTCCTTCTTTTCCTGACCTTCCCCTCTATAGTTGACCGCTAGATCTCCGTCGGTTGCTTTCCCCTTGGTGCATGTTTCG
>JABXWE010020710.1:0-15100 GCA_014611495.1 Limonius californicus | reverse complement strand
TCTTCTCTACGTTCATTTAGTGACACTTGACACCATCTTACTACCAACCTAAGAGAAAATACATTACTATTACAACACCCTCTCTTAATGTTTTTCTCTTTACAAAAATAACTAAAACTCAACTTAATTTCACATTACAAATAAAACTTTAAACTTAAATGGAGTTCCCTCTCCATCTTCAAAACTTTAAACCTAAGGATACACGATTTTTGATAAATTGTACAGTGGGCAATCCTTTAGTAAGAATATCCGCTTGCTGATCTTTAGTGTTTAAATATTTAATAACTATAGTTTTATCCTTGATTTTTTTCGCAAACAAAATTGTATTTTAGGTCCATGTGTTTCACTCTACGATTATTTTCGGGATTTCTTAGTAAAGAAATGCATCCTTGGTTATCCTCAAAAATTAACAAATTATCAACATTTACATTTAAATCTATCAATAACTTCTTAAACCATAGTCCTTCTTGAACTGAACTACATAAAGCAACAAGCTCTGCTTCAGTTGTGGAAAGTGCTACACATTTTTGTTTTCTCGTTGTCCATGATACAGTATTACCAAAAACTTTAATTACAAATCCGGATACAGATTTTCGGTCATTCAAGTCACCTCCCCAGTCCGAGTCCACATAACAGACCAAAGGTAAGTGACTATTTTTCCTGACATAAATAAGAGTTATATCAAGCGTACCTCTCAAATATCTTAACACTCTTTTGAGAGAGTTCCAAACTTCATTTGAAGCTTTATCCTGAAATCTACTGAAATAATTAACACTAAAACATAAATCTGGTCGAGACCCTAACATGAGGTACATCAAACAACCAATCAACTCTCTAACTGGTTTATCTATATTATCTTCAAATGATGTAAGTCTTAATTTCGGGTCAATTGGTGTTGTACAAGATTTACAATTTTCAAATGAAAATCGTTTCAAAATTCCTAATAAGTACCTCTTCTGGCTAATTTTTATTGTACCATTAATCCTGTCATAATCAATTTCTAATCCTAGAAAATTCTTTAGTTCTCCCTTATCCTTTATGTCAAATTTATTGCTTAATTGTGTCTTACAGAAATTTATAAACCTCAAATTTAATCCTGCTATGATGATATCGTCAACATATAATAATAAATAAACAACCTCTTCGCCAACAAATTTTGAGTAGACGCAACAATCACTATCTGATCTCTTAAAACCAAACTTTATCAAAAAATCATTAATTTGTTCATTCCAGCATTTGGATGCTTGTTTCTGTCCATACAGGGACTTATTTAATTTTAAAACATAACCCTTTTTACATTCTACACCATCAGGTGGATAGATAAATATGTTTTCCTTCAAATTGCCATTAAGAAAAGCTGTCTTGACATCTAACTGAATAAAGTGGTAACCATGTTGGTTTCCCACTGCTAACAAAGTTCTAATAGTAGACATTCTTGCAACTGGCGAGTATACTTCATTATAATCAAATGTATCTTGTTGTGCGAACCCTCTTACAACTAATCGAGCTTTGTATTGGTCCCTCTTATCCTTTTCAAATGGTTTCAAAGTGTAAACCCATTTTGTATCCAAAATCTCACTATCTTTTGGCATAACTACTTGTTTCCATGTTTTATTTTTATTTATAGATTCTATTTCTTTGTCCATGGCATCTCTCCAACTCTTTTCATCATCTCTACTACTTAACTCGTGAACTCCCTTTGGAACTTGTTCCACATAAGACATTGCATCAAATGCCATGTACATCTCGTAATCTTTGTATCTGGATGGGGTTTTTATGACTCTTTTATTTCTTGCAATCTCCTCATCTACTGTTTGACTTTCATTTTCTAAACCTACATCTAATTTAACATCATCAGTATTATCACTTTCATCTATTTCATCTAACTCATTTCCATTTTCACTAGTATCACTGTCATTTACTTGAACATGACCCCTCTTATAGTGAAACTTATCTTCGTTAAATATTACATCTCTGGATATTAAAACTTTCTGTTTTTCTATATTCCATAATCTATATCCAGTGGGCGCATATCCGATCATAATACATTTTTCTGATTTAGAATCAAATTTACTCCTTAATTCTTCAGGGACGTGTGAATAAGCGACCGAACCGAATATTTTTAAATTTTTAACATTTGGTTTCTTATCAAACCATATCTCAGCAGGAGTGACATTTTCTAAATTTGCATTGGGACTTCTATTCATGACATATGCAGCTGTTCTAACAGCTTCATTCCAAAACTGTTTAGGGGTACCCGAATCAATCAACATTGACCTTGCTTTTTCTACCAAACTTCGATTAAAACGTTCAGCCTTACCGTTTTGTTGGGGCGTGTATGGTACAGTATAATCAATGAAAGTTCCATTGTCTCTACAATAATTCTTAAAGTCATGTGATATATATTCTCTACCGTTATCACATCTTAATACAGATATTTTTTGATTAAATTTTGCCTGTACCATTTGTGTGTATTCTTTAAAACAACTGAATACCTCACTCTTATTTTTGATTAAGTAAACACATACAAAATTCGAGTAATCGTCAATAAAAGTTACAAAATATTTACTATCATCACGTGCAAGAGGAGTAATCGGACCACAAACATCCGAATGTACTATTCCTAACAATCTCTTACTCCTATTCCTAGTTCCAAAACTTGACCTTGTCATTTTCCCGTTAACACAAGATTCACAAAATTCAACTTTCCCTACTTCTAGAATATCTATACCTTCAACCATTTTATTCTTAATTAGTTTGTCTAAATTTGAATAATATATATAATAATATAAATATGACCATATCGTTTATGCCACAATGTTACCTTTTCATTTTCTACTTCAACATTTGAACATTCATTATTTCGAATTATAAATTTTATTTCATACAAATTGTTTCTTAAACCAACACCTATTAGTTTATTTCTATTAAATAGTTGCACTTGGCCATTTTCAAATACCACCTTAATATTAGACATTTCTAACCTTTTAACCGAAAGAAGATTTTTTCTTAAATTTGGTACATAAAATACATTTTTAATTGTGCACTTTGTTTCTATTCCATTTACACAACTTATCGCATCAATGTTACCTATAGCTACTGCGTCCAAATAATTATTATCTTTCGCAATGGCTATTTTTATTGGATCTTTTAACATAATTAAGTTCGAAAAATACTCTTTTGTGTTTACTAAATGATCAGTACATCCAGAATCCATAAAAAATGTAATACTACCATTACCTACAGTTTCTAGATCTTGACCTACATTACCCATAAAACAAACATTTTTCTCAACATCTCCATTATCGTGTTCCCTGCTTTCAACGTAATTTCCTCTTCTTTCTGGTTCCCTCTCTGAATTACTGGGTTGTCTTCGTTGATCCTGACAGCCTCCCCTGAAGTAGGACCCTCGACTACGGTTGTTTGCATAACCTGCACGAAGATTGCCTCTCGATCGACCATTTCCTCGAAATCCTCTATACGACCTTGACGATCCATTATTATATACGAACTCTTCTTGTTGATTTCTTGATATCTTTCTGCAATTCTTCTTAAAATGTCCATATTCACCGCAACCGTAACATACTCCAGGCCTTCCTGATGCAAATGCAGCTGGTTTGGATCCCTCTTCCGTATTATTTCCACTACTTGCAGTTCTTTTCTCTGCTTCACCTCGAAGTTTTAACTTGACAAAATCTAGGTTAAGTTTATCAGCTGGCAAATTTTCTAGTACTGTGACTACTGTGTTAAACGACTTGGGTAACGAGAGAAGTAAATTACATATTGCATCCTCGTCTTTCACATCTGCTCCTGTTGCCTTTAACTGACATAAAACATCATCGAACTTTAAAAGAAAATCTTCCAAATTCTCATTTTCACCCATTTTCATCGACATTAACTTTCTTTTTAAAAACAGCTGACCTGGTAATCCTTTTTTCTCGTACATTGCTTCTAAAGTTGTCCACATGCTGTAAGCCGTCTCTTTACCTCTAAGAAGATCGACCTGCGTGTCATCAACACATTGTACAATAAGTGACTTGCATTTATTATCTTTCCGTTTTGCTTCATTTTTCTGTGTATCATCATCATAATCGGATTCTTTGTATTCACTATCAACCATGTCCTCCACATTCCTCTCGACTAATAATACTCTCATTCTGAACTTCCAGGTATGAAAATTTTTACCATTCAAAGGGTCAATATTGTAACTGTTTTTTAAATTTGCCGCCATCGCCATATTCACTGTTCTAACGGAGCACGCCGTGAAACTAACCTTGCCTTGCTTTCAAATCAAATTCACTGCCCTGAATACTGGTGACTGCTGGGCCCATAACCTCTTGTTTTAATTGTTATTAACTTTATTTAGCAGAATGCACATTGTAATACATGTAACTTATGAACAACAACCATAAATACGTATCGTTACATTTCCCTCTTCTCTACGTTCATTTAGTGACACTTAACACCATCTTACTACCAACCTAAGAGAAAATACATTACTATTACAACAATGGGAGAGATGAGAAAGAAATTAGAAAAAGAATTGGGCAAGGGCGGAGGGCTATAAAAAGACTAAGTGGGATATGGTGGAATAAGGGAATAACTAAGAACAGGAAATACAATATCTACAACACAATCGTTAAAAGTATACTACATTACCGAGCCGAAGTATGGAGATGGAATGAAGCAGATAAGAGGAGAATAGGAGCATTGGAAATGGATGCACTAAGAAGATCATGCATAATAACCAGAATGGAAAGGGTACCCAACGAAAGAATCAAGCAGTTAATGGGAATATAGAAACCATTGTGGAAAATGTAGAGAAAAAACAATTAATATGGTACGGCCATGCCAGAAGAATGAGAGAAGACCGACTTTCCAGAGCCACTATGGAACGGATCCCTCCGTAGCGAAGAAAAAGAGAGCGGCCCAGAACAACATGGGGAAACGTCATACGAAAAGCGATGGGTGAGAGAAATCTCGAGCATTACCAAGATAGACGACGATGGAGGAAAAGTCTAGAGATCGGACAGTGTCGACAGACACTATAAAACCGATTATACAGGGAATTTTTCTTTTTTAGTATACATTGCCTATGTATACTTTTAAAAAGAACGCGTCAATTACGCCTATTGTGTAGGCAACCAACTATACAGACAACTAAACCATGCTGTGACTAAAACAATTAAATTGATTTAAGGTTACAAAATAAAATTAGTCTTTATTTAGTGTCTTCTTGCGTTTTTTATACAACCATGTACAGTAAAGACAAAAAAAGTGGAAATTCTAATGTGGTATCAGAATGGAAACAGTTTAAGAACTGTGAGAGACTTATTTTCACTAAAATATCCAAAAAGACCTATTCCTTGTATTCGAACCATACAAACAATTGTTTGAAAATTTAAATCAGAGAGATGCATAATAAATTCCCATAAAATAAGAACTAAAAGTAATCACGTTTTAACCGAAGAAATGAAATTAAATATTTTATGCTACGCTGAAGAAAACCCTATAGTATCACTACGAGAAATAAGTTCACATTTTAATGTTTCTAAAACCTCGGTATTTATAACACTAAAAGAATTTAAATATAAATCGTACAAATTTGCTAATCACCAACAACTAGTCGATGACGGCAAAGAAAAAAAGAACAATCTTTTGTGAAACTTTCTTTAATTTCCTAAATGAACATGAGTACATTTTAAAATAGATAGTTTTTAGTGATGAAGCAACTTTCACAATAAATGGAGAAATCAATTCACAAAATTTTGGGTACAGTTGGTTCGGACACAAATGTTTTTAACAAATTACGAAATTCAAGCACTGTAAGAATGCATGTAAAATTAAATTATTTTTTATTAGCAGAAGCAGCATATACAAAAAATATTTAGGAAAGACAGTATATACAAGAATATATATTTTAACCAAATCCACCCCATGAATCAGTGGGAGCAAGATTTCTTCTAGGACCAGGCATTTGTCTACCTGGTGGTTGGGTTGGCTGTTCGATAATTGTAGAACTGGATTCAACACGAACAGTTGTAACTGGCGATTGACCACGAGCAGCTGATCTTTGGCTTGGTGGTGGTGTTCGTGGGGGAGAGTAGTGGAAAGGCGATCGCTGTAACAATATTCATCAGCATGTTTGACAACTTTAATATGTTATATGTATAGATTAATTTTAGTCTAATCAGTTGTTATATAAAAATCAAATGATCCAGTTAAAAATACCAGTCATAGACAAGTTCCTACAACTGTTGCCAAAACTTTATTTTGTCACTTGCGCAAATACATAGCGGGTGCCTACACAGTAGGCACGTCCCTGGTATCAACGTGGGGAAGAATTTCGACGTTCCAGTGACATTTTGATTGCCAGAACGTTTATGTTGCCGAATGGTAAATATTACATCCACGACAGGTACCGAGAATTTCAGCAAGTAGTTTGTTGGTAAGCGATACACATGAAAACGTGTATTAAACATATTTGTCGGAAGAAAGTGTTTTTATAATCGGCAACTGTTAGTAAGTCCAATAACTAACGGATTACTGGTTTTTTAGATTAAATAAATAATCAACTGTCAGTAAATTATAAACGAAGATAATTTTGTTGGTAACGTTATCCTGTTTATCTCTAAAAATAGTAAATCTCTTTTAAAATATTAAATCATTAGGAAATAAAAACGTTATTAATGTATAAGAGCACTTTGTGTAAGTCAATTTTACTAGGCGGACTCAGCAAAGTGGTGCTAGATTTAAACAGAACAAATACATTTAATTTTGCAGTCATTTTCGTAAAGGTTCCTCGGCATTTTTAAATCCGACAAAATTACTTTTACATGTATGTAATATTTTGTAGTAGTAAGAAAAGGCAACGTTTTACTTGAACCCTTTTAAATTTAACTTTCACTTTCAAAAAAACGTGTTTGGTTTTGGAAACGTTGTAGAAACCATAAATATGACTGTACAGGGAAGGCCACAATGAAGTACCTGAATTGAAATGGCCGCCATTTTGCCATCGCGCACTTCGCGTCAGTTTAACTTCACAGGTACAGCGTGTATGTCTAAGTTTCATTATAAATCGGTGTACTCCACAAGAATCTACACAAATTGCAACTTAGTGCATTAAAAACAACGAGTTGGTTATTTTGACGCGCCGAGAGCTTCGCCAAAATCATCCACGTCGCCCAACTCCAACTGGAGTTCTTGGGTAAAATATAATTGATTGATGAAACAATGGCCATTTTGAGAAACATGTTCCCTGCACCTTTAATTTATCGATTTGCTGATTGAGCATGGTCAGCTAAATCAACATTATAGGGCTATCTTAAAGAAAATGTTTACGCCTTTACCCTCACACATAGCTGAAAAACAACATCCGTCGAGAAATAAAAGACGTAACGGTGGATAATCTTAAGATATGGAGTTTTACAACTGGAGTTAATTAACTCCAGTTGTAAAACTCCATTGAACAGAACCCAATCATGCATGACAGTTAGAGGCGGCCATTAAAGCGAATTCATCTGTTATTGCTATTAGGCATAAACCGTAAGATTTAAACAATTTTCGAAACCAAACTTTTAGGGTGTTGTTTCATTATATTACAAATGGCGGTCACTTAAAATTAGATACTTCATTATTGCCCTCCCTGTACAACTAATTCAAGTAATTTTATAAAAACCTCTAGTGCCTACAGGAAATGAAAACATATTTCGGTTTACCTCTCTCTCCTGTTGCGGTGGAGGCGTTTTAATCGGCGAAAAATGGAAGGGCGACTTATCTCGTGATTGGGGCGGAGGTCTCTTAAACTTAATTTTTGTCTTTGTAGTCTTCTTTCTTAGGCCCGCTCCTTTAGACGAAGTAGTCACAATTGAAACACTACTCAAAGCAGATGTAGCTAATTTGGCCTGAGTGTCTTCTTCCAAAGCTCTTGCCGTCTTTACGTTCCAAGGTTCACCATGACGCGATGATGATCTGGAGCCTCGTTGCTGTTTGGCCGGATGCTTCTTAGACATCTGTTTTTTGACATTAGCTTCGTCGGTGAGTCGTAGCGTTTCTTCGGTTGCTATAAGCGACTTTTCAACTGATTCATTCAGTTCCTCCAAACTTGCAAAAAGATTGTTGCATGAATTTAAATCACAAGAAATGTGCGAGAATGTACTTACTGGTTTTGTAAATCAGCTTGAGTAGCTTCTAAATGGGTCTTGCGTACTTCGGCCAGTTCTTCCTGCTTTCTAGCAGACATTAGTTCTCCTTGCTGTTGCCTCTTCAGCTCTTTCAGACGTGCTTGAAGCTGTTCATTTTCTTCTGCAAGTCTCGTGCCTTCAGAACGCAACCATTGAAGTCGATGGTATGCTTCTTGTCGACGTTGAGATTCTTCTTCTTCAGGATCAAGTTCGACCTAATCATTTTAGGGTAATGGGGATTATAGTAAGAGTTTTAAGGTTCTATATAACAATTTCGTGGAATAAGTTTTCGTTACTGAACAGAGTGACAAAATAAAGTAGTAAAATCTAATTTATGATAAGGTCTAATCCTAGTTTACTATTAAATTTTAATAACCTCATAAATCCTAAGGAAAATTATATTAAAATTTCTAATATTACTTGATAGTACATATACAAAGTGCTGTTTTTGAATAGACTGTATAGGAAAAGTATGTGAATTCGTAAAATAATGTGATTTCCTGTTTTCCAGTCAAAAAGCACATCAAATACAAGGAAGGGGCATATATTATACAGAGTAGTAATCTTTTCATTTTTATAATTCTAAATTAAATGATAGATAATTTTTAAATTTTCGCTATCTTTATTACCCTTTTTTTTTGTTTGCTAATTGAAAATGAAAACTAAACTATAGTCTCGTATTTTTAAATTTATAAATTAAGTATGTTTGTATTAAAACTGTCAATGGATATTTTGCATACCTACATATAAAATGGTCCATATCAGTCCATATCATAACCATAAAATTTGGAAAGTGTTTTATTTATTATTTTTACTGCATCAAACTTTAGCGACTTTCTTTCGATAGAAGAAAACTAAATCATAAATTGGAAATTAAAACATGCAACATCAACTGCTATTATTTTGGAGATTTTAAAAATTAGTTATAAAGTTGTTTTAATCCTTGGCAGGTAAATCTAATTTTGTGCACAAATTTGGCATGATTAAAAGTAATACTCACCCTCGAGGTAGGTAATGGGAATAATTTGCTCAAGTACGCTTCAGGATCCTCGTAGTAAAGATCAAAATCAAAACTGGGAGCATACTGGTATATTTCATCAATAGCCCGCATCATTTTATCCGTGTATATGGCATATTTTTCATTGTAGTAATCGGTCAGATTGATTTGCTCATTTGCCAAAACGTCGCTCACATCTTGCGTCATTGTGTCATAGACACGTTTGGCCATTCTACGGAAAGATGATAAGTCATCCCCCATAACAGTACGAAGTACAGTACCTGCAATATTAAAATAATAATTCTTTTAGCAAATAGACACATCGACTTCAGTAAATTAGTATTCAAAAAAATAATAATGTATAGTAGAGGGAGAGAACAGGAGAAAAATAGTATTTGGTATTTAATTTTTTGGTGAGGCCCTAACAATGAGCCCTATTAAAAAAACGAATTTTTGCAGCTGTTTACTGCTTACAGTAACTTCTAAGAAATGAGAATTTTCTGAAGATTGCCGGCGCTAAATGAAAATGATAAAATCTCACCGTTATCACCCGTGTAGGGCGAAATTAAACCAACATATTCTTGAACAGTGACAGGTTCATTATGTAGCCCTCTAATCACCTCCTTTATCTTTTTCATATCTTCACCTTCTGGGGCATTACGGCGTATTGTTTTCTTTTTCAGTTTCTCCATGACAGGATCAAGGGCGGGTTTCTTAGGGAGTATGCTGAGAGCGGGCATATTAAACTTGCTCTTCTTACTTGTCTCAGGAGGCTTGCATGGTCCACATGATGATTTACTACCACCAACCCTCGACGTGGAAGACCTGGCTCCTCTTGATGGAGGTACCGCGAAACCGACTTTACTTTGTCTTGACATTTTCACAAAAATTTACTATTATACCAAAAATTTTTCAGGTAAAAGATTTTGGTGGAATGGCGATTAATGTTTGGGAAATATCAAACCTGAATGTTTTGCATAGCGAATATTTAGCAACAGCTACGATACACACACAGCGCACAACAAGTTAGAAGGATGCATGTGGTTAAGCCAGCATACAGTACAAGATACATGTTTCTTGTTAGAAGCACAAAATGCAGGCGATGCACAAAACGTTAATCCAGGTAGCCAAAATTAAAGCAGGAAGGCCACAGTAAAACACAAGCATTTTAAGAAAACCTTTCAAAAAAACTCTGTCTAAATAAACAAACACATAAATATCAAATTATTGATTTGCAGCTGTTTGTTAGCAGACTTTGATATTTATTTCAGTTTGATTATTATATACAGAGTTTTTGATTAGTGTGTGAAAGTCGAATATTGGCATTATTAACCCTTAACCGGTCAAGCTATTTTACTAACAGTACCCAACAAGATGTGCCCACTAGGCACACTACTTTTTATAGCAAATATGCGTAAGTTTAGCATTTTAAATTTACGTATTTATTAATCTGTATAATATAATACTTGTATGCTTCCGGTGTTAAATAATAAACAATTAAAACAACATATGGAAATACAGTTTTATTGAATTCTAACGTGAGGAACTACATTTCGGTACTGTAAATAATAGAAATTACGCACAATTATGACAAATTCTCTTTGCACACCTATGTTCTCCACACACATTTTGTTTACGTTTGCCGCAAGTTTGCTGTTGATTTCTACTTTTCTTAGCTGCTGGTTCTACTTCGTCATCTGAATTTTCCGACATATCCTGAACATCATCTACTTCAGATGCTTCAGAAAGTACTTTTCCTCAGAATCAGAATCGAAAACCTCTTCGTCACTTTCGTTTAGAAATTCATTTTCATCGAAGTCTGACAAATTGTCAACATTGTAGAAACACAGCTGATTAGTGAGACACAAAAGGGTGCCAAAAGCACTGTAACAAATGACATTCTGCAACATGTGCCTGACAGGCACAACTGACCGGTTGTGTAACAAAAAAGTTTAATATTTTTTTTAAAGGATCTAAGCAGGAAAAATTTATCAACAAAAGCAAAAACGTACGTAATATACACTAGTTAAGGATAAATAAAATACCCAAGGCCCAATAATTTTTCTGCAAAAAAAAACATCCTAAAAACCATCAGGATGTGCCTATCAGGCACACCTTGACCGGTTAAGGGTTAAAATGATTTGGAAGTTTTCTTTTTTTGTTAAAGTGATTTAGTGTCAAAATGCGCTCATTTTAAAAATATTTTTAAATGTACAGGGTGATTCGCTACGGCGCGCCGGAACTCCTTCAAGGTATTATTTTTTAAATAGAACGCCCTGTACATTTTTCCTTTTTTGCGTAAAATGGTCTTTCCAACCGTCTCCTGTTTTTTTATTTTGGATGAGGCCTTGCCGAGTTTATCTAATAACTATGAAAATTTTTGTTTTACAAATTAATTCGGTTCGTGAGTATGATGATTAGTTAAGAATAGATATTTCACAGTTATGTCGCTAGGTGATGTGGTACGCAAGTAGCTAAAGAGTGTTTTGCCAGTTTTGGGGCAGTGAACAAAATTTTAAAACAAAAAAGGGAGACTGAATCTGTTGAAGTGAAGGGGAAGGGGATCTGTGGATGTAGAAGGAAAACTACTGCTCGACACGAAGTTTTTTTTAATCAGAAACAGTAAAATTAATGACAGGAAAGCCAGTTTTGATCGGCAACAAAACCTAGTAGGCACTGGTGTCGTAATTCATGACTTTTTTTTTAATTATCGTGTTTTGTTAGATCAACATATAAGTGTTATACATGACTATGTTTATATTTTAATAATAATATTAGGCAATTTCAACATTTATTTTTATTTTTGCTTTATACGTATTTCGACATACAATATGTCATTTTCAGAAGCATTTAATGAAGTAAACATTTGTAGTTGCTTGGGTAACAGCACACTAGATCTTGGGGAATTTGTGAGCTCAATTTGTTCATTCATTAAATGTGTGTTTGTTAAAGTGTGTTTCTGAATTTGAAAGGCTTCGAGTATATTCAACTTAGTTTATCATCACAGAAGTGTAAAAATGATATTATATTATTTGATGTCAATGCATGATTGTGTTCTAATAAGTGTTTAGCTTAGTTACATTTTTCTGGGTGTTTACATTTGTATGAGCGTATGTGTTCTTTGTATCTGGTATCAAAATTTCTAATTGTTTGACCTATGTATACATAATTACAATGTGAACAGCTTAATTTGTAAATACCTACCTGAATAAGGTGTTGAAAGTGTTTTCTGTTGTTTTATAAATTACTTTAAATGTACTTGATTTGATTATAATTTTAGGAATTTTCTCCGATATATCACCGAAATAAGGAATTGAAATATATTTACCATTTTCAGAGTGGTCTTTAGAATATATTCTTTGAATTGCTAATTTATAATCTTTCTTTTTGATTAGTGTGTCTATCAGTTTTGTGTGGTGCCCATTACTGCGTGCAATTTGTTTAATAATCGAAATCTCTTTGGTGTAATCAGTGTTACTTAGGGGAACTGTTAAAGCTCCGTGTATCAGTGACGCTGCTAATTTATGTGTTTTATGGTGACATGAGACCTGTGGTATTGTAATATCTGTTTGTGTAGGTTTTCTATAAATAGAGTATTTGAGTTTGTTTTCGAAATTATTTTTTATGTTGAAATAATTAGTACATCTGTTTTGTTCTGCTTATAATGTAAAGTTTATGTTTGAGTATAGAGTATTGATAAACGTTAAGAAATCACCAATAAACTGAAATGAACTATTAAAACATGCTAAAATATCATCACCGTAACGGAACCAAAATATAATTTGCGAAGATTGATTTGATTCAAAAATTCAATCTTCTAAATGTTCCACAAATACATTAGCTAAAAGTGGTGAAATTGGACTTCTCATTGGCGAACCGTTTTTTTGAAGATAAATCTGATCATTTAAAAGAAATAATAATTTTGATTAATAGAAAGTTCGAATAATTGAATCAACTCATTTCGTTTTGTTAATTCAACATTTTTGTTAATAAAAATATTATTTAACAAAGGAATACACTCTTGAGGAGGTATTTGTGAAAACATATTGGTGACATCGAAACTAACTAGTTTGCAGTGTGGTGGTAAACTTAAACGGGACAACTTATTGATTAATTCGTAAGAATTTTTAACAGAATATTTTGGTGAGTATTCTAAACTAGGAACTATATTATTTAATGTTTTGGCTAACATGTGGTTGGGTGCGTTTATGTATGAGACTACCGGTCTAATAGGCATTTGGGGTTTATGTATTTTTATTAAACCGTATAGTTTTGGTGGTTGTGGGTTTGGATGTATTATTTTCCTTTTCTCATAATCTGTTAAGGTAACTATAGTTATTTAACGTTTGTTTTAGATTGTTGTGATATTTTTTTCGTCGGATCTCTATTTAAGGTTTCTAAATTTGAAGTCGTTATAAAATTATTAACTTCTTGTATGTAATCATCTTTATATAAAATAACTAAAGTATTACCTTTATGTGCTCTAACAGAAATCAGATTGTTTGTTGTAATATTGCAGTGGCGGCTTGTACTAAAGGGCACAAGGGCACGTGCCCACCCAACCACCAAGATAAATACAGAAAGAAATTCGCATGTAATTCAGAGCATTATTTTAATTTTATTATTTTAACGATGGTATCAAATTTTCCTTCCGCACCACAAGCGCGGCTAACAGCCTCAAAACTATTTTCCGGGGAACGTTCTGATTTGTTCCCCATGTAGAGGTGATTCGGTTGGCTATCGGTTATCTTCGCTATACGCGATATACCAGGCGAATTGGGCGCCGAGCGAAGTGTTCCCCATTTAAAGTCAACGTTTGACTTTCGACCGTAGTGTTTTGTTTTCGCGACCGCGCGTATGCATTCAAAGACGAACGTGACGTTTTTTCAATGATGGAAGTTAATTGCGTGCAAAATCTTTTAAAAAACCCGCTATGATTTGAGGAAAAACTTTTAATTAAGAAGAAAGGAAGGCCTATTCCTGATATTCAGATAAACTACAGTTCGACAAGTAAAACCCGAACGTACAATAGAAAATTCAACAAGAATATCTATGGAAAATACGATTGGATGTGCGGATGTTCAGTAACAAATAAACTGTTTTGTTTTATGTGCTTAATTTTTAAGAAAGAGGTTCGTGCGTGGAATAAACAAGGGGTGAATGATTTAAAACACATTGCAGAGAGGGCAAAGAAACACAAATCTTCCGTTTCTCACATGAATTCGTGCATGGATTTTAGTGTTTTAGGCAAAGTGGACATGCGTGAACAACTAGAGGGTGCTTATTTGCTACATAAAATTAAGTACAACGAAGACGTGGAAAAAAATCGTCATATTTTGCGCCGGTTAATTATGCGTATTAAATTTTGCGGCGCCTTTGAACTGGCGTTGCGAGGTCACGATGAGACATTAAGGTCAGAAAATCTAGGAATTTATTTAGGGTTAATCAACTTTGCTGCCGAATTAGACGCCGTACTTGCAATACATATGAAAGGTTCACAAGTGTTTAAAGGCGTCCCAAAAACTATTCAGAACGAATTGCTAGATGCAATGTTGCAAATTAACAAGCAGGAAATATTAAAATAAATTAAATCTGCAAATTTAATTGCTTTGGAGGCCGATGAAACTACAGACACTTCTAATCATCAGCAAATGGTATACGTGTTTAATGGACAAATTTTTGAACGCTTTTGGTCTTTTTTTAAGCCGGGTGGATATAATGCTGATGTATTAGCAAAAACATTGCTGAATGAATTGCAAACTATTTTAAGTTCTCCTTCTGGGTCTGATAACAATAAACTAATCGCTCAAAGTTACGATGGGGCGTCCATAATGAGTGGTAAGACAAATGGTGTCCAAGCCATTATCAAAAGAACATTTCCACATGCACATTATATTCACTGTTACGCGCATCAATTTAA
>JABXWE010020709.1:0-33059 GCA_014611495.1 Limonius californicus | reverse complement strand
ACATTAATTTGCAACAAAAGTCAGATTTTACTGTAAATTACATTCCTGTAAAATATAGGACAAAATTTTGATAGAAATTCTAATTAAATATACAAATTAATAATTCTAAATAAACTAACGTAAATATTCTGATGATATTTTAAAACATGTCTCTGAAAGATATTTTTTAATTATGGGAATTAAATCCAAACTAACTTCTAAAAAATATCTTTCAACACATTGATCCGATTAAGCCTTAAACTACAACTAATGATAGAAATTTAACTTAACTTTTTTAATTCCAAAATTAACATAATTTTTTTAAATGTAATTTAAATTTCATTCCACTAAAAGATGTTTGCTAATCAGAGAAATTTATTCTAAACCAACTAATTGAAATTAATATCAATAAAGTAAAGTACGCCCTCTTAAAAAATTTAGTATTATATAATTAATTATGTTAAATTTTGCAAAAAAAACTAAAATGTCTTGCTTAAAATACTAAAATATCATGCTTACAACGGTATGACTGTAAAAATTTTGCATCAACGTAAACTCATTTTTATTCCCAACACAGGCCATTGAGGGCTCTTACATCGACAAGAAATGCCCCTTCACTGGAAATGTTTCCATTCGTGGGCGTATCCTCACCGGGGTTGTCCAGAAAATGAAGATGCAGCGGACCATAGTTATCCGTCGTGACTACCTTCATTACATCAGAAAATACAACCGTTTTGAGAAGAGACATCGCAACATGTCTGTGCACTTGTCGCCTTGCTTCAGGTATGTTTTTAATGGTTCCATTTGGAGTTTGACTAATTGCGGCTGTTTTATGCAGGGATGTGGAAATTGGAGATGTAGTGACCATTGGAGAATGCCGACCACTTTCCAAAACGGTTAGGTTCAATGTTCTTAAAGTCACCAAGGCGACAGGTTCTAAGAAGAGCTTCAAGAAGTTTTAATTTTATGTAGCTACGTATTCAATATAAAAATTTATTAAAGCTTTTTTAATTACTTTATTACTGATATATGTAAATAAAAGTTTTATTTCGTGTTAATTCAAAAAAAAAGATAATTTAACAGATTCGTTAAGTATAATTAGTTAAACAAATCCCAAAAAACGTTGCAGTGTTGATGCTTAGTCTCTGTCAGTCCTTTAAAATTGCATTCCAACATTTTCCTTTTGGTGCAAGTTATTTGTTTTCACTTATTAATTCAGTTTCACTTTCAATATTAATATTTATTTTTCCAATAAAATATTTTCTTGCTGCATTTTATTGATTAATATTTTGTTTGTAAATAGTTTCTTGTTTGATTCCAGTTCTTTTTGAAGTTAAAATATGGAGCTAGACGGTTTTGTGAAGTTCTTTTAAACTGCATAGATTCTATCAATGGAATATTCTATGCCATAGAATATTCCATTGATGGATCCATACTTCTGAAATATGATCCACTTATTTAACCAATTCAAGTCCTCTGCTTAGATTTTCGCAAGTATATTTTGTTTTTGTTTCCTCGGAATTCAAGCTTGCATAAATTCTGATTCATTTAAATCTTTGTTGCTGTTTACAAATTCATGACTAACTGTAATTTTAGAATAATGGTTTTTGTTGAAGATATACTCTTCCCTAAAAATACGCAAAATATACAGTGTTTCCCTAAAAAAAATAAATTTCCAGTTAACTCGAAAACCTAATGTTTGTTGTGGCTTTAAAAGGCCACATTAGGTGTACACTAACTGAACAAGAAGTTGAACAACTATGATATAGTATATTCCAATTCGTTATGTCCCTAATGGCTTAAGCGAGTCCACGCCTATCGCTTGTACCTGCCTGCGCTGTAAAAGTGCGTGAATTGCGTTAGCTGTCCTTTGTCTCTTTTTAACCAGTGAGGCAAAGGGAAATAGAATGCTGGTGCGTAGTTTGCAGCATACAATACTTTGGCTATTCAGAATCATTAGCGCGCTGCGTTTATTTTTTTTAATATGCGCCGTATCACAACAAATTATATACATGCAAATAATTTCAAAGTAATTACATAATAAATAAAACAACAAAAGTAACATTAGGTATACAATATAATTATCAGTTATAATTTTATTAATCACTATCATCATCTTCAATGTGAAAGTCGTCGTCCGAATCAAAATCCATTACTAAATGAATCACAAGTGTTGGATTAAATTCTTCAATTATTACACGTTCGCGTTCCCAATAATCTTGAATTGTTTTATCAGTATGTTGAACTGTTTTTTTCCTAATTTCAGCTGTCACTATAGACAGTGCTTCTTTCCACATACTTATTACATTCTTATCACCATAGCCGTGTCGGCCAATGTGCGCATCATAATAGTTTTTGCAGATGCCCCATATTTGTTCAATTGCATTAAATTGACAATGATAGAGAGGAAACCGCAAAACTTGGTGACCGGCCTCATTTATTATTTGGTCAACTATGTAAATCTTTGGCTTTTTATGATATTGTGCAATTTTAAGTAAATTATCTTTTTTCGCATCTTCCGGAAAATCTATTTTTTGCCTTTGTAGCCACTGTTTAATATCTTCTTTAAGCCAGCTGGTAACTGGTTGTTTCTCCATAAGAACTGAGTGATAGGAAGCGTTATCCAAAACTATAACTGATGGCTGTTCTAAATTACCCAACAGATCTTCTTTTAACCACTTTGTGAAGCGTTCAGCATTCATGTTATGATAATCCGCGCTACTGGAAGAAAAAACATGTACAGCTTCAGCAACAAATCCATCTTCCGTTCCCGCGTGTAGAACGATAAATCGTTTACCCTCTCCGCAAGTTTTTCTCACACTTTTGATGGAGTCATCTTGCCAACTTCTTTTAATTCCACCTTTTCCGAAAAGCCATGTTTCATCTACATACACAAATTTTAAGTTTTGTTGTTTTAAGGCTTTGAATTTGGGTAGAAATGTAGCTCTCTGTTGCACCACACCAGGTTTTTCGCAAAGAGCTCTCCTATCAGAATCCTTCAGAAATTTAAAATCGATCGATTTAAGCGTTGGATATAAACTTGTACGACTTATATCAACAACGAACCTTTCATCAAGTTCATTCTTCAAAGTATCCAACGTCACATGTTTATTTTCAGCGTACATCCTGTATATTGTATCACGAATTCCTTGTTTTTGAGTGTCACAAATATCTTCCGATTTTAATTTACGGCGTTTACTATTGTTCATCACTTCACGATTTGCGACATTTTCATTATTGCGTTTCACAATTGCTTTTATTGTATTCGCGTGTATTTTTAATGCCGCCGAAACCCGTTCTCGAACACTTGTAACTGGCAAAAGCGGACCTAAATTGTCCTTTTCGAGAGTAAAATACTCCAACAAATTTAGAACAAGTTCTTCGTAGTCTACGTGGCGTTTAGGCATGTTGACCGGGTCAAATCAGAAAACTAACCGAACCATGTATTCAATTGTTTCTGCAGTTATATTTTCTAATGCTTATTGAGATACCCATTATCATTATAATACCGTTTACTAATGGGTATTTAATCTTTCGCATTATCTATATGCAGATTAACTCGGTTAATATAACCTTCTAATTACATGCAACTTTGGGAGCAAGTGTAACTTTAAATAATTTCAATACGTGTTTTCATTTTATTTATTTATTTTACTTTCCAAAAAAATTGCCAACAATTACATTCGCAAAGTTAAAAGTAAATGACCTACATCACCTGCACTTGATAAACTTGCAAAAAAACTAAATAAAACCATATTCGTTCTATACAGAATGAAGGAAATATCCAGTGTTCAAACTTTAAAGTTAATCTATCACAGCTGTTTCGGAAGCCACCTTAAATATGGTATACTCTTTTGGGGAAACTCTACCTATTGCGGGAAAATATTTAAACTTCAGAAGAAAGCACTTAGAACAATTGGAAATTTAACTAGTAGACAGACGTGCAGACCACTTTTTGCAACTCATAACATTATGTCCCTAACAAACTTGTACATCTACGAAACGCTACTTCATACATACAAAACTAGAGATGAGACTAGTAAAAACTTCGAAGTCCATAATTATAACACTCGAACTTGCCATATGCTGAGACCCGAATTCCCATCGCTATCGTTGTACAAAAAGTCTTATATTTACAATGGCATACAACTATTTAACCGTTTACCTGAAAGTGTGAAATCACAACCACCACGAGCTTTTAAAAAGAGCATAAAATATTTCACAGAAAACGTTTTCTACACCTTAGAGGAATATTTGACAGAATAACGCTAATTTAAATTTAAACTTAAATTTTATTCGTTTTCATGGTAGTTAATATTATTGTTGGTATCTATGCATATATAGCTCTTTTTTATGTTATTTATATTTATATACATCTATGTCTATATTATGTTAATTGTACGCCACTGGCAATTATACAAATAAATTACTTACTTACTAAATTACTTACTTACACTGTCAGGTAAGTAGCTTGTCCGTAAACCTGTTCTTACAATCTCCGTAGGCGTGGACTCGCTTAAGCCGTTAGGGACATAACGAATTGGAATATACTATAGTAGACTATTGCAGTGTTATATTCTATATCAAATTTAAAATTGCTTCAGGCTAATTAATATTTTTTTAAAATATTAGTTGCCATTTCATCCTATATTAATCTATTATGTGCAGTCCCAGAAACTACCATGGTGACTGACCGAACTTGGAATTCCAATAATAGGCTTCATCCAAAATTGTATTAAAATATTGGATGAAAAACTAAGCGAATGCCCCAATACCGTTTAGACATTTGATGAAACATATATCCACTTGAATTAAAGCACAAACTACAAGGGCGTATCCAGCTCAAAACGAAAGGGGGCAGTTTTCTGTATCCATCTTTTTTATGGGGGTAGGGGGCATGCAATTATACACAATTACAAGAGAAAAACTATTATGTGTGCGTAAACGGCATAAATCTATAAGTACTCCTTCATCCAGATTTTTACTTCTGAGAAGTAAATCATGTGTGCCGGAAAAAATTACACAGGAAACAACAATAACTTTTTTGTTTTTTCTATTTTATTCTTTGCCAAGATGCATGGAAACCAAACTCCACCCCCTTTGTATGGTGTTGTCACTTGAGTTTGATATGGGCCTAACGAAATGTTGGCCGCTAGATGGCAGCAGCGTCGCTCGAGTACCTTAAAACGTCAAATTTAATTTTCGCGCCTTAAATTATTGCGGTCTGGTTAATATAAAACTAAAAGTATCATTTAATTTTCTGAATTAACTTAGTTAGCGAGTTAATATATATGTTCAGTTAATTATTTAAATTACTCTGTTGTTGTATTAGTAATATATTATAATAAAGCAACGTTCATTATGCGGAAATAAACAAAACTTAGTGTTCCAAAAGTAAGTAAATATATTTTTACGTAAAACAATCTTTGCCTTTTATTACACAAAATACAAAGATATGTACTTAGATTAGAAGACAGTGCAGCAACACCATAGTTTTGTTGTAGACTCAATTTACTGAGTCATGTTTTAAATTCAAATAATCAACATGCTCTTCACTTGAATTCGAAATAATATAGAGTATGTTTCCATAATATAAAATGAATCACATTATATTTATACAAACGTAAAACTGTAGAAGGTATCCACTAGGATTACGTGTGCAGTAAGGAAATCAGTGCCATTGCCATGCTGTCTTTTGGGTTATCATTGAAATCAAACAAATCTTTAAATTTCGCATGTATGCAGTTTCTGGGACCTTTTTTAGTGACAATTCTAATTATGAAGCTAGCTTTACAAACTCTAAATTCTATTTTTCTAATTCACAGAACTTTGCCTAGTTTTTTCGTTCATGAAGTAATAGTGGAATATAGAGTAAAAGATATTAGCATTTTTTTGAATTTTTTATTTTTCAATCAATTCTTTTCCAGGAAATGTTAAAAAATAAAAAACCGACAATGGCATCATATATATACAGCAATAACACTGATTTCCCTTTAGTAGTCAAAGCGTACATCCTGCATGCAAAGTTCGACAATTTTTAAAGACATACCCTCTTTGTAGTTAGTTAATAAAACAAACATTTTAGATACTCGACGATTTTATTACATTCTTAAATATATGGGAACAGTGCGCTGACATTAATTATTATCTAAGTAAATCTATATCAGGAGGACTCTTGGCTATTATACATGCTACAATAGACAATAGTTCAAATATTTAAGTATAGAATTAGAATATAAATATTTAATGACAGCTCGTATAAACCAAGATCCACTTGAAGTTCGTATAATATTCATATTTAAAATAAATTGCACCCATGCAATTTGAAAACGAATTAATCTGGCTTAAAATACAAGCTGCTACACAACGAAATAATAGTATAAATATTCTAAATTTGTACCTTACACAAAATTTACTCTTTAAGTTTTGTTGGTGTAATCGGCCCGAAAATAGATAAAAAAATATCTAGGTATTAGTTATACAGCAACATTAAAATACATATTAATACTTTTAGCACTTCTCTGGATTAATGAGAGCAGCTTGTGGTGATAGTTCTCATCCCGAATCTTATCAAGTAGCTCAGATTTTTAAACTGATGTTCTTGTATTCCTTAATAAAGCCACTTAGGGGCAGTAATATTACAGGTGGTAACATGTTAAAATCTCTGGTGAAATCCAAAGACATTCTCAAAACATCTGACGCCTCTCTAAAAAACGAATACTTGAAAAAACTTGTAGATGGTGACATACATGCTGTGATTAAAGAATTGCCATTTTCTGACAACGAAGAAGCATTTGTATATGTTTCTGGTTATATTGCCCGGCGATATAAAACAAAAATGTTCTGTCCTAAATGCGTTCGTACACTCTTGGGTACTGGATATGACAATTATGCCGACTTCATTCAAGTAAAGTCAAGAAATTCTTTAAAAGTTTCATCTACGATATTAACAATATTAAAACAATATTGAAATTATTATACAAGATATTGTTAAAACAGATCTGAAACGAAATCCACTGTTAGCAGGATATGTATTAGGATGTGAAAATTATAAGAAATATGTAATTAAACAAGTAATTTTTGACTTTCGGATGATGAGTTGCATTCTGTTGCAAAGAAGAGTGTCGGAAAAGGCTTGCAGAAAACTCAAAACGGCAACAGTATGCTAAATTGTCCAACCTGGTTTAGTACTCAAGTGTTTGCTATAGAAGCCCTTTATTTTTAAATTTTGTATAATCACTGTAATGTTAACTAGGTTTAATAGATCTCTAAAGAAATTTCTTGAATATAATCGGAATTTTCAGTGGAATATTTATCTACTTTTCAGTGTCTCTCAGATGTCATCTTTTTATCCACTAGCAATTCTAGTGCCCGGCACTTCTGCAAGATTATACCGTGGGTCTCTTTCTTCCTCCTTTGCGTTATCCTGTTGATGTGTGTTTCAATCTTATTGGAAAGATAATTTACAAGATGTAACTTATCCTGACTAGGTTTTCTGCAGTTTCCTAGTCTGTACAGGTGAATGCAAGGGGTAACTTTTCTTTAATAAATATATTCAATTTGTACCGAGTTTTATATATCAATTTCAGCTATGTACATCTTAAATTACAAACTAATACTAGGGTGTATTGTTTAATTAGTTTGTGAAAATGTTATGTAATTGTTCATTACCCTTTGATAATATAACTCGTAAACTTTGAATCACTTACTAAAATTAGTTATTCCCTAATTACATATATAAATAACTGAATTTTAGTAATTGATACACGACGGTTCATCAACACAGATTTATTTAACAGACAACACAATCAAACACAGAGGTTATGAAGAAATTTAACTTAATTTAGACATTGCTTCTTCCTTTTTCTACTGTTAAGCGGTATTTTGTACAATCGAATTGTCATAAATTTTGACGTGGCTGTCAAATTTGAGGTACCTTAGCGATCCTGCTGCCATCTAGCGGTCAACATTTTTGCGTCCCCCGGTCAACAATGTAAATATTAGGAAGTGACAACACCATACAAAGGGGGTGGAGTTTGGTTTCCATGCATCTTGGTTACTACCAACTAGAAAACGTAAAGTAACACCAAAAGCAAAAGTAGGAAGAAAACGCGTTAGAAATCCCGATGAATGGATAGATAATAAAGCTAAAAGAAATCTAAATAACGGTACTGAACATGAAAATCGTAAAGGGAAACTCATTCCAGCAAGAGAAATGGCTGCTTCTTGCAAAGAAAACTGTGGGTACAAATGCAGAAATAAATTAAATGAAGAAGTCCGAAAATTGATTTTTGATGGTTTTTGGAAGTTAGGGGACCACACCAGGCAATGGGATTTTATAGTAAGGTGCGTTAAACAACTTGAGAAGAAACAAGTCACTGTCAAGAATGGAGATTCAAGAAGAGCTTTTTCTCGGGAATACCATTTTACAGTCGCCAACAATGATAATAAAATTTGTAAAACCATGTTCCTAAATACCCTGGGTATTTCTGAGACGTTCATAACTACTGCTTTAAAAAAAATAGGGATGGTGGTATGGTTGATATGGATATGAGAGGAGAACATGTCGTCAGAGTAAACAAAAGGCCTGAAGCTGTAATAGAGAATATTAGAAAACACATCAATCTTTTTCCAGCTGTACCCTCTCACTATACCAGAAAAAATTCCCAGCGAAAATTTCTGGAGGGAAATCTAAATATAGCAAAAATGTATAGACTGTATTTAGAATATGCTGAGGATCTTAAATGGGACGCTATAGCAACACAAAGACAATACCGGGATATCTTTAATTCGGAATATAATCTAGCTTTTTATAAACCGAAAAAAGACCAGTGCGGCACGTGTTGTGCATATAATAACACGGATGCTGGCAACAGAACAGATAAAATGGAAGAGGAATACAATGTGCACATTTTAAACAAAACAGCTGCCCGAAACCAAAAAGATGCTGATAAAGAACTATCTCTTAATGATAAATCGGTTCGTACGGTATGTTTTGATTTACAGAAAGTCTTAGTAACGCCTCAGTCAGATGTTAGTGACTTCTACTATAAAAGTAAATTAGCAACATACAATTTTACTATATACGACTTATAATAATAACAAAGGCTATTGTTATGTTTGGTATGAGCAGTTATCAAAGAGAGGTCCAAATGAAATTTCTAGCTGTTTATGGGATTTTTTAAAAAACATTAAAGATGAAGGTATCAGAAAGGTGATTCTTTATTCTGATAACTGTGGTGGTCAAAACCGCAATCGCTTCATTTTTTCAATGTTTGCTTTTGCATCAGCATCTTTTAAATTAGAAATAACACATCGATTCTTAGAAAAAGGGCACACTCAAAACGAGGGCGACAGCATGCATGCTGTCATCGAAAATGGCAGAAAACGACATTCTGCAATATACACCCCAGATCAATGGGTTAGCCTAATCAAGATGTCTAAAGTTACGGGTAAACCTTAGCAAGTCAAAGAAATGTCACAAGAAGACTTTTACAGTTTTAAGGC
The DNA here is from genome assembly GCA_014611495.1 of Limonius californicus. Taxonomy (NCBI): domain Eukaryota; kingdom Metazoa; phylum Arthropoda; class Insecta; order Coleoptera; family Elateridae; genus Limonius; species Limonius californicus. The sequence continues at coordinate 23,573 of JABXWE010020709.1, read as the reverse complement.
AATGGTTCAAAAACAAAATTGGAAAATAGATACCTCCGGGAATGTTGTTAAAATAAGCCAAATAAGGGATATCTATTTTGATCCAACGAAACCTAATGCAGTATTTTTTGCCTATAATTTTGGAGATGATTATAAAGAATTGAACTTGCAAAAAAATTTACGCCAAAAACAAGACAACACTTTACCGCAACTGTACAAAAACTTATTACCAATCGACAAGAAAAAATTGGACGGTCTGTTAATGCTTTGCAATACAAATAGGATTCCATCAATGTATCATGGGTTTTACAATTCTCTGATGCCTGCTAAAGAAGTAATTGCAACTCAAGAAGTGGAAGATTATTCAGCTGAATTGACTGACCAAGAGATTGATTCGGAATAGCAATAGATATTCAATATAATCAAAATACCCATTTATGTTCCTACTTAAATTATAATTATACACATTTATTAATTTTGTAATACTACGTTCTTGATAACCAATAATAAAAGTTTTACTTCGTTCAACATTGTAATAACTCATTTCTAGTTTAAATTTGTTCCGAAGAAAACTGTAGTATCTCATTCCAAATTTGAAAATTAATGCCCAAACAAATATTTTCTAACAAAATGTCAAGTAAAACCTAAAAGTCAATAACGTGTTAAAAAACGAATTACATTGACCCTATTATACAAAAATGGCAGGTCATTGATTATTTTATAATTTCTTTGACCTCGGTTATCTCAAAACTACAAAAATTGAGTTACTACAGTCTTCGTTGGACGAGTCGACTTATTTTCACATATATTAAATTTAAAACAATCTGCCTTTACTGACCATGACAAACCTAGGTTTTTTTTATTTTGTTCACGGCCCAAATCTTTCAGTTCGTTGCCCAGGAGATTAGAAACAATTTCGGTACTGTTAGAAACCCACTTACGCAAATTGAAACATCCCTGGTTCAAAATAGAAGAAATTTCTTTTATAATAGTTTTGGCTTCGGTGACGCAATCGCTACCGCTTAACAAGTCATCAACATAAAAGTCGCGCAGAATTATTTTTGAAATGTTTGGATTCGTCTCTTTACAATCATGTCCCAATTGCTGAAGAGATCTAATCGCCAGAAACGATCCACTTGCTGTACCGTATGTAATTGTGGCTAATTCGTATGCCTGCAATGGTTTTTCAGGTGACGACCGATATAAAATGCATTGCAGTGGCCTCTGAGAAGGTTCCACTAAAATTTGACGATACATCTTTTCTATATCCGCACAAAAGACATACATACTTATGTTGCCTAAATCTAATGAGTATCGAAAAGAGGTCGTCCTGTAAAACTGGACCCACCATTTGTAAGTCGTTAAAAGACATTCCTGAAGTAGTGGGCTGGCTACCGTTGAAAACCACTCGGAGCTTCGTAGTTTCGCTTTCATCCCTTAAAATCCCAAAGTGGGGCATATAAAACTGCTTAACCATAGGCGAATATGCAACCTTAGTCATGTGACCTAACGTTTCATACTCGGTTAAAAAATCAATATATCTTTGTCTTAACGAATTATGGGCTTCGAATTTTTGCTCTAAATTAAGAAATCTTTTCTTTGCCACTTCATAAGATTTGCCTAAGCAATCTGGAGAGGATTTTAATGGTATAGACACCATAAATCTGCCGTCGTTCAAGCGTTTATAAATTAAAAAAAAATGCATTTCACACTCTTTTTCTTCTGAAGAAAACTGCCTAGTTGGAATAATTTCTTCCAACTCCCAGAACCGATGGAGCTGGTCCTGAATCTTTATGTTATTAATTAAGTTACAGTGCGTTTTTGAATGATTGCTTTGAGAATTATTTTGTATGGGACCAGATATAATCCATCCAAACCGGGTTTCTTGCATGATAGGCAAATATTTTCCTAATTTTATCTGACCTTTACCAATAAAATTCCACAAATAATCTGAACCTACCTATTTTTTGTGGTTTAAAAAATTAGGGTGTGCTAAAACTAAATTTTTTGGAAGTGGAATGTCCTCATTGTTTAGATTAAAGGAAGGCAAGTGACCTGTAATATTTTTAATAATTAAGCAGCACAAATCTGCCTCAAACTGGCCATTTGCGGCTTTTACATTTACGTCACATTTAAAATTTATGTCCGATAAACATTCACCCAGACAAGATACTATCATATTTACTTTGCTTTTAGTTAAATCTAGCATTTTAGCCAATTCCTGGGTTATAAAACTATTTTGTGACCCGGTGTCGAGGATCGCTTTTATAATAAATTCGTTTTTATGCTTATCACAAACTTTCATAGAAATTGTAGAAAGTAGAACTTGTGTATTTAAGGCAGTTGAAGCTAAGCCTGTCGCCACAGCATTGGTGGAGGTTTGCGCCTCGACATTGCAACATAGAATTATGCTTTAATTTACATTTCAGACAAGGACCAAATTTGCAGTCCTTGGCACTGTGATTAGTTCTCAAGTAATTTTCGCACAAATTTAGCGACTTTACCTTTTTAATACGGTCTTCAATTTTTAAATCCTGAAATTGACTGCAATAGTATGATTATGTTTGCAATAATTACATGATGTATTGCTAGTTGTCACTAATGACCTTGAATTAGAATGAGTGGCAGATCCAGTTTTTTGCGGTTTAGGGCGTTTTTCTAATTCTGCCACTTCCAGCGTTTCAAGCAAATTCGCTCTTGCTTTCAAAAAATCGAAAAGTTCACTTAAAGTAGACACATCCATTTCCCCTTTATTCGCCTCCCACTCCCGCGCAGACGAACTGTCCAACTTTGAGGTTATGATATATATATACCAATAGAACATCCCAATGTTCTGTTGGCAATTTCAGAGATTCTAAGCTTTTAAATGGGTGTTTACCGTGTCTATTAATTTTCGAATTTTAAAAGCGGACTCCTTGTTTATAACTTCCAAATTAAAAATTGATTTTACGTGGTTAAAAACCAAAAGCTTTTTATTGTCAAATCGGAAGCATAAAATATCCCAAGCAATTGCATAGTTTGATTCGGATATAGTTATCGCCTTAATGACTTGTGACGCACTATCTTGCAAAGATGCCTTAAGATAGTGAAATTTTTGAAAGTTCTTAATGTCATTATTGCAATGGATTAGTGATTCGTAGGTATTTTTAAAATCTAACCATTTGACATAATTTCCGTCAAATTTTGGTAAATTAATTGTTGGCAAACGAATGCCTGAATTAAATGAATTGGAAAAAGCTGAATTTGATGCATGAGCTGATTCTTGGATCGAACCCGTAGTACCCTCCGCTTTGGACGTCTCATAACCTTCTAGGTTACATTGCACCTGATGAGAGGTCAGAGCAAAATAATCGTCCTCGAATTGCCCGTCGTCGTTACTTTTTCCGCTTCCGAAAGCTCATCTATTTTTGATTGTATAGTCTCAAATTCGTCCAATAAAAGCGTAATGCGATCATAACGGTTTTTGAGTTCAACATATTTTACCTCGGAATCTAAATTTTTTAAATCTTCAATATCATTTTTGAATTTAGTTAACTTGGTTTTAATGGCCGCTCGTTTCGCCACTAAAGCCTTTAATTCTTCTGACATGGCGCCAATTTATTTTATTTAAAAATTTTATAATAAAAAATGGCTAAATAATGCCGCAAATTTGAAACTACAAAACAGAAGTAAAAAACTTCGAATAAAATTGTCGAGGTTTTTTACCAAATACACCTATTTTGAGTTTTTCGGTTAAATAGTAACGCACAAATTAACGATAAACCATAGAAACATTTTCAATCAAATGCCGTAAATAAAGCGAGTAATGGTTATAAATCCCTTAAACATTGTCGAAATTGTTATCGAAAAACTGCAAAATACAAAATTAAATTTACGTTTTTGAAGAACACTAAGCTATTTTAAATAAAAGGAATAGTGGTACCTAGGTATACTTCTTCGACTGTAAAACCATCAGCATCTTCATTCTTCAAAAACTATCCGGCTCGAAGGACCATGTTGTGTTTTCACGAGTTCCGCAGTTACTTTGGAATAACTCGAAGAATAACAATTGAAAATTAAGCTGGTTTATTCTTGTAAATACATCAAAATTAACAATTTTTACGCAAACATAAAAAAAACATGGCTGCAGCTTCTGACTGGCAGCGAGTTCAGACATCGTCTGAACGACCAGATGGCCGATCACACCACCCCAAGGGGTCATTACACTCTTCGACACCCGAAGGGAGGAAACAGCATAGCAAGGCGGCAAAAACATCATATTTAAAAACTAAAAGTACATTTTTACACTTGTTCTAAGGCAACTTTAGTATGGTAAATGCGAAAAAGTGGTGTATTATATCTGAAGATGGCGCAGGCGTTTTGCATAATCCGTCTTTTTTTTACAAAATGTTTAGTCATTTTAAGCAAACATCGTCTATTTTGTAATGTGACGGCTGAGTTTCAGTCATTTTGCAAAATTAGCGCTTTTTGGCAAACTGAACAACGACAATATGAAGATGTTTTGCCAAATGGCGGATTATACAAAACGCCTGCGACATATACAAATAACTACTTGCAATCGCCGTAAATGGAAAGTTAGTAAGTTTTCTGTACCACTTGCTCCCTATTTGACAATTTATCAAGATTAAGACTTTATTATTGTAAATATTGAAATTTAACAATATCTGTACAAAGAAGTTACATACCAAACCAATTATTTCAAATCAATTCGGAAACGTAAAATAGCATACAAGGACAAATAGACGAGCCTGCAGAACAAATCCAGAATTGCGTTATCCAGAACTACTATAATGTGCGCGTTCTAAACTAGGGCATAGAGGAAACTTTAAGTTTTCTTAATCTATGACTAGGGGCAATGTAGACAGAAAAACTAAACTGTAAGAAAACCAAAATAAATATTTTGGGATCAATAGCGGGTAAGAGATCAAGTATCTAGTGTTGAAGTAGGAGAATATGTGAAGTGAACAATATTGTTAAATGGGGAAGACAAAGAAGAATATGCTTGAACGCACACGTAGAAAGAATGTGTGATGAAAGATTAGTTACAGTGGCATGAAATTGAAAACGTAAAGGGGGAAAGACAATTGTTATGACCAGCGAAGAAAGAGCTAGAGAGCTGGATATCAACATTGAGAGCGGCCAATTGGAATAGTATAACCCATCAACGACCAGCCAAAGCCTAGCCAAGGTGCAGAAAAGAAGAAAAAGTAATAATATGTTGATGTTCCTATTCAACAGCAGCTGCCGTAATAGACTAAGGGTAGAGCCTAGGTTTGTGTGCGCAAATTCTGCCGCCGAAATCTAGACGGTTCCCGTTGTGAATATTTTCTTCTTCTTTTTTTTTTTATTAGTACCTATGCATTTTTTGTATTTTGCGGTAATTACACAGTTTCATACGAATCGTGATTAAACAGAAACATGCTAAACACGCAATTGACAAACATACATTATATCTCTATTTAACAGAATAGGAAAGCAATTAACGAAAGAAAGCTTTTAGATTTAATACGCCTTGCATGCCAAAATAAAATAAATTAGTTCTGTTAAAATATAATGCTATGTTTAAACTAATTATGAATAATAATTCGTTATTTGTGATAAATTTAAATAGATAAGTATTAGGGACGCACAAAAATGTTATCATTCCATTCACAGTGATTGCGAATAGTAAAATTTGAAGGGACATAATATGCAACTTTTTCAGATTTTTCATGTTCCAGATGAACTGATTTACATGGTATATAAAAACTGTTGTCTCAACACCTTCAAATTATAGTACTTTATTGGCGTAAACTGGTGCATCAAGACTGAAAATCTGTAACCAAAATCCGAAGTACCAAAGTCCAAAGGGGCTTGGGCAAGAGGCCCAGACACCCCCCAAACAAAAAGGAAAAAAACCATTAACGAAAATAATACAAATATCTGACAGTGACCTCTTAATTGCTCTAAATTTTGTTGATGATATGCCTCAATTAAATACCGTTCGTGAAACATAAGTTTTTTTTTTTAATTTTCAAGGCGCATGTATAAAAGCCAATAACTTGAATATTGACATTTCAAAGCCAAGGACTGCATAAAAATAAACATTAAGGTACAATGTCTCCGTTAATTCTGTAGAAGAGTATTTCAGGAAAACTATTTTCATTCCAATTATTGACTAAATCTAGACAGTTCACTTGGCACCGCAACATTTTGAAATACATTTTTACTCTTCTACCAAATATTAAACAGTAGCTAGTTGTATGAAGTTTATGCCCATGATTTGCTTTCAAGTTGTGGTATAAAAAATTTGAAAAACCGTTTGCAATAGTTCCATGCAAAAATATCATTGATGCACTTTCGAAGTGTAACAAAATGATATAACCTCATCATTCTATATCATTAGTAGCTTATTAAAAATATAATATGTATGTACAGTTCCGGTAACAAAAATCATCAGTGAAAAGTCATTTTCTACCGTAAGCCTTTTAAAAACCCAAGATCTGCCATGTCACAGTTACGATTGAACGAACTAGCTTTACTGTATTCAGAGTGTCGATTTAGAAGTGTACATTTGTACAATGTGTTATATCTCTAGAAGTAAAATAGGTATTTATGATGAGCCCCCTTCATGTTTCTAGAAAATTTTCGATATCTATTTTACTTCCAGACAGCACATTGCATGATTTCAAATTGACACTCTGTAGGTATATACAGAGGTATTAATGAAACCAAGTAATTCAAGAGCTCTGTAAAAGGAAAAGAAAACTGGAGTTTATTCTGTAAATACATTTTTATAATCATCTAATGGATTTTGTTGAATTTGCATTAAAAATATTATTTTTCACTCTGGTCCTTTAAGTACCGATATGACTCCCATTATCTGATATTCTTAGTTTTTCGTCACTGGCTGAAGAGAGGTTGGGGAGTTTCCGTGCGAAACCGATGAGTATTGCTAATTGCTATAGCGTCCTTTCCCCGAGTTAAGAATGACCTACAACGATTTTCTTTTCCGATTTCGTAGTAACAGACCTTGTATTGTTAAAGTACCTAAGTGTGATCAAATTATCAGTGTGTTATAACAACAAAACGACACCGGCGAAACCAATAGTTCGCAATATGTTTGCTTCGTTTCAAATAATTCTTATCGCGCCTTTTGAGAATAAACACTACAGATCACGTTTCCAAGAACGGCGCTACAGTTCAAATGATCTTATCGCCTTATCGTTTTTCTTTGGAATGTATTTCACTTGCAACAATTACATATTATCTTCAGATTCCTGCGCATATAGGGCGTTTCCGCTAATTTTAAGTATCCGCATGGCCAAATGTTTTGGTAAATAGCGGTTTGCAGAAGCTTTCCAAATCCCAACAAAAAACAATATGTAAGAGCCCTTAGTTAACTTTTTGGTTTTTTATTATACAGGAAAAGTGCTTTAAAGATAGCACAGTTGATCCAAAGAACAATTAAAGAAAGATTAGGCCTTCGCTTATGTCTATTTAAGCTATATTGATACTACAAATGTAAAGTGAACTGAAATGATCGATTTTCCTGTTTATTAGCTTACATGATAAAATAAATCTTTCATAATTTTAAATAAAAGAGATGCTAAATTGGGCAGTAAGTTTGACGGTAGTCACTTGGCACAATATCGGTGCTACTACATACATATATAGAATTATCTTTCCTTGCGCTGTCTGCGTTGCTTACATTCATTCTCTAATATCATACATATGTATGTATATCTATTATTGGCCCCACACAACATACGAGCAACTGATAGCCTTTGATACCCTGTAATATTTTTACTTCAGTTAAACTTTTTGCAAAAATATTCTGTAGTAATTACAACTTTTCTAATAATAAAATTACAAGAAAATTTGAATATTCATAATTAGAAATTTCGTTTATCAGTGATGTAAATAATTACCGTACCTACATATACAGGGTGTTAGGGAAGTCGATCGAAAAATTTCTAGGGGTGAATCAGTGGCCGAAATGAAGTCGAATATTCCTTTGCCATTTTTGGCTTAAATGGATGGTTTCCTCATAAATCACTGTTAAAATTGATGCCAAAAATTTTTTAGACTGCTGAAATTAAACTTTGATAATGCACGGTTTTTTAATCTAGCATCTGAGAAGGGATGTAAAAAAATTGATCGATCTGTTTTTTTTTGCTAGATTTGTTTTCATTTCCCATTAACACCACAAGCAACACTATCAATGTTTGAAAACTTTATTTTTTAAGAAACATGTAAACAAATAAACAGGAAATAAAAAATTAATCAATACAGAAATGAGCATTAAAGAAATTGCTCAAAGTGGGAGCCGTCTGCCCTGATACAAGCTCTAGCTCTGCACGTAAAGGACTCTCTTACCCTGGCAAGAATTTCTACGTCGTGCGAATGCTCTCAGCAATAGTCGTGATGCGTTGCTGGAGATCTTCAGCATTTCTTACAGGTGTACGATACACGACAGCTTTTATGTGTCCCCACAGAAAAAAATCGCAACTATTCAGATCAGGTGTTCGGGCCGGCCAAGCAATAGGTCAATTTCTGCCAATCCATCTATTTGGGAATGGTATATCTAAGTGGTCACGAACATCCCGACTAAAGTGAGCTGGGGCACCACCGTGCATAAACCACATATTTTGGCGTGTGGCCAGTGGGACATTTTCTAGCAGATCGGGTAGACGGCAAATAGTGTGCAGCCGAGCGGGTACCACGAACAGACCAATTAGAAAATCCGCAACAATTCCTGCCCAAACGTTAATAGAAAAACGACGCTGAAAATTTTTCTGACGGACTTCATGTGGATTTTTATCCGCCCAGACATGAGTGTTATGATAATGGGGCTTACCATCCCTGGTAAAACAACACTTGTCTGTCATAAGGAGTTTAGAAAGAAATTCTGGATGTTGTTCAGTCTGCTGCAAAATCCACCGGCAGAAATTAATCCTAGGGGCATAGTCATATTCCTCTAAGCTTTGAAGCCGTTGCACGTGGTATGGATATAGAAGGTTCTCATGTAAAGTTGTCCAGACGGTCCAATGGCTTACACCTACTTCTCGCGCTATTTCGCATGTGCTAACTGACGCATCATTTTCAACACGATTGAAAATCTCTACTTCCGCGTCCAAGGCACGAACCTGTTTTTCTCTCCCTGCTTCATGTGGTCTAGGAAACACGGATCCTGTCTCTGTAAACCTTTGTGTCACCGCTGTGAATGTTTCTCGATGTGGTATTCGACGTTGTGGAAAGCGTTCTGCATAACTCCGAACTGCAGCAATTGCATTGCCACCACATTCCCCATACACAAAAAGCATATCGCCATATTCTGCAGATGTAAAAACTACCATTTCCGTTGAATACATACTCCGAAAAATTATTGGCAGATTATTCTACTGAAAACGTCAAATTTTTAACAAATAACAATAACTGACATATTAAAAAAGTATTGCAAGTAACATGCTAGATTTCAAAAAACAATGCATTACAGAGATTTATCCAGCAGCTCAAAAAATTTGCGGCACCAATTTTAACACGGATTTATGGGAAAACTATGTATCTGGGCCAAAAATGGCAAAGGAATATTCGACTTCATTTTGCGCCCTAATTCTACCCTAGAAATGTTTCGGTCGACTTCCCTAACACCCTGTATACGCGCGCATAAGACGACCCTACAAAACAAACAAAACAAAAACGCTTCAAAATCGGGGGTCGTCTTATATGTCAGAAACAAATATTCATACATAATCTATTAAGTGGTGGTTTTGATTTCCGGAAATTTCTTCTGGACTGTCGAGTTCTTTATTGCTACGGAAATCACCGCGAGTCGAAGACGAGCGGTGATTTCCTAGTAGCAATAAAGAACGAAACATTCCAGAAGATAAATTTCCATAGGAAATCAAAACCATCACGAAATAGATTCGGATAGAAAATCGCATTTTATGTTCATGGAAGATGACATTTAAAAATATAAAAATTCAGAATTTAATATAAATCAAGACATGTCTGCTTGTAACTATGGATACAAATGAAACAAAATCAAACATTCAGGCAAAATTTTCTCAAATGAAATGTAACAATTCAATATTGTGTGAAAACCACGTAAAAGTGAAAAAAAAACATTAATTAAGTAAAAATGGATTTGTCAAACAGTGAATCACGATTTTCCAACAAGTCGAGTGACGAAATTGATAGTGCAATTGCGGGAATGACACCCAAAAATACTATACGATCTAAGGCGTATGTATGGAAACAGTTCACTGTGTTTTGCATGGAAAGGGGTTGTAAGCTTGATTCATCGACACCTATTGAAGAAATAGCGGCTACAATGAAAGATTGGGCGTTTAATATGCGCAAGGTAGATGGAACCGACTATAAAGAAGCTGTAGTGAAAGTAATATGGAACAGTACTGCTAAACAGTTGGAAGAAATGTATTACAAAGATTACGGAATTAAATTGGATGTATTCAACGATATAAAATTTCTCCGTGCCAGGCAGGCAAGAGATGCTAAACGAAGAGAGTTACAGGGCAGTTTAGAAAAACGAAAACGCAGCTCAGTATCATTAACAGAATGCGAATATCAGAAAATTAAAAACCTTTGGAACGAAGATTCACCCAGTGGTCTACAAAAAAAGTTCTTTTACATAGCAGCCTATGAGTTGTGTTGGCGAGGAGGTGAAGGAGCGTCCTCTTATGTGCACTACTTTAGAGAAGAAACTGACAACTCAGGAAAGCCAACTAAACGTCTTGAATATAATCCTTTATTCAGTAAGACAGAACAAGGAGGTGCTAAGAAACTTAGCGAAAGTAAATTCCTGACATCAAATACAGTAAACCCTGATGCCTGTCCGGTGAGGTAAAAAATTGATCTGATGTACTAAAATACATTGTATAAATATCATTTGTCCTTTTTTTAGGTTGTTTAAGAAAATGATTTCTAAAAGGCCATTGCATGTTACCACAAATAGATTGTTTCTGACACCAAATCCTGGATGGAACCTAGATCATTCTAAGGGATGGTATAAAAATTGTCCAGTGGGGCAAAATGAAATGTCAAAATGGTTGAAATCAGCAGCTGAATCTATAGGACTCGACACAAAATCCGTAAAAATTTCAAACCATTCTTTGAGATCTACGGCAATATCCCAGTTAGCTAAAAAAGGGGTAGGCGAAACCCAGCTAATAAAAATGAGTGGACATTCCAGTATCAGTTCTATTAAACCTTATGTACAACTTGATAACATGCACCACGAACAACTGGTATTAAAGCTCCGAGGAGAAGAGGATAATGTTGAAGGAGAAGAGGATAATGTTGAAGTAGAACATAACGAAGATAGTGATGCTAGTAATGGTCATCCAATTAAAGAATTACTTAGTCCCTCAACTGCAATGTCTCGAACTCGAGAAAACAAACAAATTATATACAATAATTGTGTGTTTCATTGTAATTCATTTAAAAATTAAATTTGAATAAGCATTTTTCTTTCACTTTACTGTATTAGCACGTGATTTCCAGAAATCATGCACCGTAGTGATTTCCGTAAATCACCACTAGTGGTTCTTGGAAATCACCACGGCTACAGGGATTTCTAAAAAATCAAGGTTTGATTGGTGGATAAGTCAAAAATGCTCAAATCTGATTGGTGTGAATGTATAAAATGCGATTTTCATTAAAATCATAACAACGAACAATTGATAAAAAATAGACATTGAAAAATTACAGAAACAATGGCTCATTCAAATAGAAATATGTACTTCACAATAAAATAATAATGGATGGTAGATGGAACGGCAATATATTAACCAATCAAAGCTTTATGTTCCTAGGTGGGTCTTGGCAGATTCTAAAATTGTTCTATCCCTTGTCACTACTTCTCCATTTCTAATGTCTAACTTACATAAGTTGTGCTTTACACAATCCACTCATCTTTTTCTGGGCCTTTTTTGTAGCCGTTTTTCTTGAATCTAACCTTACAAAAATTCTTGTCCTTTGCTGTCCTCCGTTCTCCACAGATGTCCTGCCCATTTAATTATTGCTGATACTATGTTTTCCCCTTCTAGTACTTCCTTTAATACCGCGTTTGACCTTGGTCTCCATATATTTCCTTGTAATACTGGTTCGACGATGATTCTTACTACTTTTCCTTCAAAGATGTTCAGTATATTTTCTTGCTTTACGGCCACATGCTAAGTTTCACTGCCATATAATACTATATGACGCACAATTGTTTTATACAGTCTTATTTTAATATAAATATAAATCACACAAAAAAAAGTATTTCAGACCCGCACATAAAAAAAGTTAGTGAATTGGAAACGGTGGAGAATGATACTCAAATGTGGTTAGCAATAGGCTGGATAGATTTTTGTATGTTTCAAAAGTTCGTTTTTTCAATGAAGAGAACTTACTTAATTTTCTCTGTTTTTCCTTTAGGTTCTCGAGGTTATGTTTTTAAGCAGTGTAAAACTTATTGTTTTCTGTTAGCTGCCATGTACTTCGCCTGCACCCACTTGTTAACCTTCAGTGATTATGTCATTCCATGACTTCGTTGGTCTTCTTTTTGACCTCTTTCCGCTTGCTCTTGTATTATTTGTCTATCCCTCCCCATTTTGCGCAAATGCCTCCACGCCACCTAACCTTTTGTTTTCTTGTACACCGATATTGTATTTAATCTATATATTTTCGTTACTCCCTGCACTCTTTTTAAATACTTCATTTCAGCCGCTTGCATTCTTGATTTCTGTCTCTCATTAATCAGCCACGTGTCGCTCTCATATGATATTATTATTGGAATATATACTCGTGTTAACGAATGTGTTCTTAATTCTGCTGTACATCCTTGCTGCCGCTGCAAGGTTCTTTATATTTTTCTGAAGTTTACCGTCGCTGTCTATTACTGATCCTAAATATTTGCACTTCTGTTGCTGTTCTAATTTAACTCCTTCCAGTATATTTACATTTTTTTCAGCTTCTGTTGTTGTCACCGTTACTTTTCTGTTTTGTATTAAATCTTTAAGATTCTTTTAGCTAGCGCCACTTGCCAACTTGTCAGGTTTTCTTCTAAAACCTTTTCCCTTTCAGCGAATATTGCTATGTCATCCGCAGAAACGCAATTAATAATTTTGATTTGCTTCATGTTTCTGTACAGTACACATAGTCCTTTTGCTTCATTCTTTATCTCTATAATTGCGTCGTCCATCAGTATTATAATCAAGAGCGGGCTTAATATACCTCCCTGCCTTGCCCCGTATTCAGTCTTAAACTCATCTAATTCTAGATTATGAGTTCTTACGTAATATCTAGTATTTGCATACATTAATTTTATAGGTTCTTAGCAAGCAAACCCTTATCTATCCCATTATCTTACAAACACTTCCATAGTTTCTTTCTGTCTGTTTCTTTTCTATTTTTTTAACTTCCCTTCTAGTACCCTCTCATAAATATTTTTCGGAGACGTTGAGTAAAGAGTACGGAATGAAGAGAGATTAATATTTTAAATTTCCACAAAACAGAACCAGCCGTTTCGGAGATACCGGTTAACGACGTACATGCACAAGGCTTACATATGTTCATACATACGTACCCACGTAAGTCCTTACTCACAAACACATTCCCACGGACACATATTTTATAAAGGCTGCATTCTAAAACCAATATTTTCATAAAATAGTCAAATTCGAATTGAAGTCGCCACTTTATAATTGTGTGTGGTACAGAAAAATAAAAGACGTCAATAGATATTACTATGTGCTATTATAAAGTTTTCAAACTTCAATTATAAATATTTCGGAATGCTGTTAATACTTATGTTTCAAATTTGCTTGTTGCCCAATTTTTCGATAATTTGTTTTTCCGGCCTGTTGAATATCATACTCTTATTTGTACATAAATTAAATAATTCTACCGTTAACGATATAATTAATTAAATGAGTTATTTCGCAGGAAACATTTTAACGAAACTTTAATGCCAATTAACTTTTAATTAGTGAAACTGTTGCCCCTTGACGTTTGAAAGCTTGAGGCGCATTCGTTTGATATGCGGATTTGCTTAATTTTGTAAATCCAAAATCAATGCTTAAACTTTGGGAATCCTTCATCAATATAATTTAACATTCGTGTTACTGTGCTGTTTATGGATTAACAGAAGCTTTAGCGTAAGTTTTTTAAAAGCAACCACTTGAAGTAAGTGAAATTCTTCAAATACACTTTTCTTTAGCTTCCTGAAAGACTTAGAGGGCTAATTAAAAAAACTGTGTTTTGCTTTCGAATATAGATGTTAAAATTTCATTATTGAAGTTTAATTTTGACATTTCGGAAAAATGTATTTCACAAATACAAAAGTCCACTTTCGACATTCACTTTCAATATAGAATTTAAAGCCGGGTTTTCGAGAGCGGTAAAAGTTTGTTTCACTACGCTCCTGTAATAAAATAGTTAAATTCCACCTTGATTCTTGAAACAAATAATCTGGTGCAGACGGAACCAATAATATTAAAAATGCTTAACTTATTAATAATACGGAAGAATGGAGTACAGTTATCATATATACACGAGCGAAGAGCTTGGTTACTGGTAGCTATATAGGTGAGCGCCCCTTTAATCCACGTATTACTATGTGGGAATAATAACGCAATTTAATTTTAACCGTTAAAACGGCAACTGAAATGCCGATATCAATAGCACATGGAAAATTTTTAAGAATTAATTTCTAATTTTGAGTCGCAGTATGGATTTCAAAATCAGAATCGTTTTACGGAATAGGGATTTGAAATGCTGTCGTTTATGATGAAGCAAAAGGTTCAGTATAGGTAGGTGTAAGAAAAAAAAACAAAAAGATAGATATAGAAGTTTGTGTTAAAACCTTTAGGGGATCTGACATACCTAGAGATTCGGCGTTAAGGTGCCATTTTAAGTTGTTACAAATTGTTGGTTCTGTGTAACGAAATATAAATCACAAGCATTTAGAAAAAGATTATTACAATGAAAATGTTCGGGACATAACGTCGAATCAGATAGCAAATATTCGATTTGTAATTAGGATGGTAGACGGTATAAGAAAAATTTACCTGTTTAGCACTTATTTTCTTCTTCGAGTGCTTTATCTTTTACGATCTAGCTATCTTCTCTCCTATATCTCTGTTGCGTGTTTTAAAGTGCCATAGAAATAGAAGACCTACAGCTTAACGTAGGCTACGAACCACGGGAAGTGTAAACACTTCTACTCCAGAGAAGATTTACTAGGCAGAATACCTCGATGGTTTGCTATTGCCTTGCGAGGGAGAATGGCCGTTAAAAATCCGATGTTCCAGTACTGGCAATTGAACTCAGGACCATCAGCGTAGAAGTCTAACGTGTTAACCTCTAGCCCACGGCCGCTTTTTTTAGCACTTATATTTTGTTTTAAAAACAACGAAGAACAAAAAAAACTAAAAAAACCTAACTTTTGTTTATAATTAGGTAATCATTACGTCCTTAAACAGATTAGTAGAGAGTTTTATTATAAGGTATTTTACGTATGATCAACAGGTTAAATAATACAACTAATTTTTGAAAAATATATTTTTCGGGCAGTTGCGGCAACTTTTGTTTGTTACAAATGCGATTTAAACATAGATAGAAAAGTACCAATTGTATTGTCAAATTTACTTATTTCGGGCTTGCGAAACACGTTCCGTTATCTCGTTTTATACATCTTATCCTCCCTAAGTCCTTTAATATCATGAAATGTCATGTTAACGTCGTTATACATGTTAAACATGTTCACAACATTAATCTATTAATGTATAGGAAAGATTTTTCTTACTGAAATCCGTTGCTTCTATTAACAAAACTGCCACTAAATTTATTTCTTAAACGGTAGGATACCAAATAGAAACTTTAAAAATGCCTAATAACCACTCAATACACGCACAAATCATGGAAGTATAAACTACCATCTACCATCTACAAGTAAACAGCTGAAATTACAACTTTCCGGCACACAGTACAGCTATTTAGTATAAAACTCTAATAATAGAATAGGAACACACAAGTCTAACTATAAATTAGGAGCACACAGCCTATTATTTAATTAGGTTCATTACTAAGGTGAGGAGTAGGTCAGTTGGCAAAGCGCTCGCTTTCTGGTAAAACCGACAACTATGGCTTGCGTTTGATATCCGGCAGGGTATATAGATATTGTAGTTTAATCCACTACACACCATTCATATGTAGGTAGGTTTTCCTAAAACAACCTGCCAGGGGACCGAAAAGGCTGTTGACGAGGACGATTACAACTACTGAGCACACAGCTTTAATATCAAAATAGAAACACACAACTATCACCGTAAATTAAGAACACACAGCCTTTTATATAATCATGCACAATAATCTCGATACTGAGGAGACAGCTCTAATAATAAACTAAGAACACACAACTCCAATAGTAAAATAGGAACATACAAATCAAAATAAAAAATCAGCAACAGGCAACTATGCCTTAATTTTTCTTCGGCTATCACATTGCTTGTGTTATTGTCACACATCATATGTGCCGATTATTAACCGCTGTTTCTAATCTTAATTCAGGTATCCTAGATATTACGACTGGTTTATTAGCGCCTGTACCTACGTTTGCCTTCATGTCCGCCTTGAATAATTATTGTTGCAATATGTCCAAAAAGCTGCAGAATTATAGCATACGTTGTTGAATATGATGTTGTTTACGGTTGATATCTAATACAATGCAGATGTTAATTCGGCTTGTTGCCTCATTTTGAGCATCCTGCGCCAAATTCACACCTCAAAGATATTTACTCATCGTTGGTCTGAAGCACGAATCATCTCTGATGCAAAAGAGAAGACAAGGAAAACCAATGCATTCACAAGATGGACTTTTGTAGGTTTGATCAAGCTCCTTTCTCTTTAAAGTTTTGGGGCTGTACGTCCCAATACAATTCGATGTTGTAGAGTTCACCGTCGGACCTAGCACTTGTTACGGGCCAATCGGGCTTTTCCGACGACCCGTAACCAGATAGATGGAAAAACGGCCTACAGCTTAGCTCAGAGGAGTAGGGGGAGTTCGCTTATGGGAGAAAATCTTTAGTTGTGTACAGGGTAAGTCACAATTTGTGGGCGTACCTTCCAAATCCAGCTGATTGTAGGTCCTCGTGGAAGCGAACAGCTTACGGGAATGGACGTTACCTTTATTGTGCCTCCTCCTATATATTTGGAGCTTGCAAAATTCTTACACAAACAAATATAGAGTACACAAAAATAAAAGAGGCAGTAAATTTTAAAACACATATAATGAAACTATTGGAAACGACAGTACAGCGACAGACAAAAGTGATTTTATAATTCTAGATTACAACAGACTACTTTGAACGTTCAAGAAAAGGGGGAACTCGCTGCCCATGGCCAACGGTATTTAAAATCTTTTAATAATTCTGCGTGGTCAGTGGTGTCGAGTTTACAGGAATCATACAAAATGAACGAAATTACCTTTTTACAAATAGTAGTGCAAATAAAAACAATTCGCGACTGATGGTCGCTTTTTGTTCCAACAAAGCAAAGTTTAATTAGGCCAAATTTTGCAAGTCGCGCGTAAGTTTCTTTTCACCACACACAAAAACTAGTCTGTCTTTACCTTAACTTCCGGTGGAGGCAGGCACAATTCCGGAGAGTTCACGGGATGATGTTGAAAATCCACAGGTACGACCCTGAAGTCTGGGTTGAATGAAGTCAACAGCCACCAACGGTAACCGCAGAGCGACGGGAGCTGGTTTCGAAATTAATCCGCCAAACGGCGATCGGCCAATTCACACGGAATTGCTTTTACCGGGGTTGAATCCAGTGTTTCCTTTTAAATCCGGCAGTAGCCGATGGTCTGTGTAATACCCCTTGGTAAAACAGCGGGACGAAACACACATAACGGATACCCCTCGAAAAAAAAAACTCAAAAGCCGCCACTTGCAGCACTCGCTATATTTACAGTCCTTCCCTGAAGATGTAATTCGGGAAAAACCGGAGCCAGGAGAGGTGTAAGGCTGACTGACGTAAAAAAGCAACGGGAATCGCCACTTCCCCACAAAAAAATTGCACCATATTACGACATGTTATGTTCTAGAATAAGGGATACGTGAGTTTTCGGAAGTGCTTAAGGTCACGCGGGAGAAAAACAAAAATCGGCAATTTCGACACAAAAGGAACTATCAACATAACTCAAACTTCGAAAGACAAAACAAAATAGCGAGACGGAAACCCAAAATAAGACTGCAATTAAAATAACGTTATTAATTCTTACGAAGCGGCAAACAAATTACGGAATTAATTCATATAGAGCGGCAAATTTGAAACGAACATAACACAATAACGCCGCTGTCGTTGGTGAAACGAAGATTGAATATTTTCGTATCACCAGCCTTAACTCTTCTGTTACAGTTGTCACAAAATTACGTCACGAATTCACTTTCGCTGTTATATAATAGACGAGAGAGTCTACAACCACGGCGAGAGGATGTTCTCTCTCTTTACTACGGCAGCATTCATACAGCTGTTTAATGAGTTTGGTCAAATGTTTCTGTACCCCCATATTCTGCAAGATGTTCGAGTGTTTTGGACAATGTACTTTGTCAAACGCTTTTTGATAGTTAATAAAACAGATAATACTGGGTATATAATATTCTCGTGCTTCCCTATGAGCAGTCTAACATTAAGTATTTGTTCTCTAGTTCTACGACCTTGGTTGAAACCTGCTGATTTAATGTGCCCAGAATACGTTCAGCCTGAACTGTAGGGCAGTAATTGTCACACTGCCTTGCTGATCCTTTTTTTGTGAAGAGCTATCGTGATAAAAGTACCCCATACTTCAGACATAGTTGATGTATGATTATCAGTCCTTACACATTTAGGCCTTTGATCATCTCTACTGATTATTCGATTATCCTTATTCCCTTGCCATATTTTAGTTTCTTTGTACGCGTTTCAACTTCTTATATTAAAATATCGCACTCTTCTATATTTTGAACTGTGTAAACTATGTGTTGTCGAAAAATATATATTCACAGTATTCTAATCCTATTCTAATTATAGCAACAATTTCTGTAATAAGCTTGTTAACTCAATTTCTACTGTTGTAGCATTTCTTAATTTAACATTGTGGGTAAAGTACCTGATTTTCGGAAATAGATTCCTTGAAGGATTATGGTCAGCGAGCGTTTGTATTTCAGTACATATGCTCATGAAGCATGTGTTTTACAGTTTCTAGAGTGTTTGAATGGGGCATGTAAAGCATTTGACGCCGTGTTTACTTTGTTTTTGTTGTTGAATTTTTACAAGTCTGCCATATGTTTCAATTACATAGCAGAGTTAATACGTATGTCATTCAGTATTTAATTATTTGAACGTAGCACCATACTTAAATGGACTAACCATTACACCCAATAGTTTCTACAGTACGACATTCGTCCTACACTGTCTAATCACAACTGATTTTTTGGGAAAAACATACATAAATTGGTAACAGAATGTAAAGCATTGATATGAAATGTTTGTGTTGCTATAAATTTGGTCTTTCAACTCTTTTCTACTGATTCTATTAAAGTTTGACTGGTGTCTTGATTATCATAAGTTTTAATTTAAAAATGGGATCTGACTACCAGTACGATAGAAATGTGTTTTGTTCTTCTTGCTTCAAAAATATAATCATAAATCATTATTATCATAATGTACAGCCGCGATTGCGCGTTGAAGATTGGAAAGAACTTAGAGATTTTAATATAATGTACTTAAAAGTTATTTCAATTTTTGATATTCTTGTTTGACACATTCCACAAAATTTTATCGCACATCCGACTAAATAAATTCCGTTTGGATATATTGAACAGCCAATCATGCGATCGTCGATAAAACACTTTTACACCTTCTGTAAAGCATGTTCAACCAAGCAAGATCAAAAAGCCGAGAGAACTATAAATAAATACTAAACTTTTCACCGATAAAAACTAACTTCGAACGGTTAAGTTATCTAGACTAGACTAAGATGTAGAGGACCGGACTCTTCCCTAATCTGATTTCACATTTGTCACTGGGTTCACGCCATGAGAATTTGAGATAAGGGCCTGCATAATGTTATTTCCCGTTTCTCGGACCTTCGATACCGTTCGAATTGCTTTACGTTAGTATTCCAGAATTTAAGTTCCAGGTACTGAAGCAAGCTTTAGCAAGTTTAATTCGTATTATGTAAATTTTATATTTATGACTTATACAAAATGCTGACGGAGGATGCAGGAAATACAGATCTGTTTCTGCAGTACAAGATTTACCGGTGTATTAGAAAAAGGAGCTAGCAGGGGCAGAAAACGCCTCAGGGAATTGAAAATATAAGCGCATCTCCAGAAAAACTTGTTCCAGTTGAGTCCCAAAACAAATATCGGCGTCTCATAAACTAAACAGAAGCAGCCACATAAATAAATTAAACGGAAAGAGCAAAATCAAACAAACCAGCCGCACAAATAAGAAAGGCAGACAACAAGGACTAGGGAATTTTAATCCAATCATGCGGGATTTAGGAACTAAAGTTGACCGCAAAGCGGGCTCCATAATATGCCCGGAGTGGGTAACCGGATTCGTTTCCGGACCTTAAGATAATGCAATTGACTTTGGTCAACGATGCTCTCTAACATAAATCGGTATGTAATAATAAAACCATCAGTATCAGAGCCAAGACTGCAATTGCATTATTTAGTTCTTTCTTTGGAAAATTCTGTAATGCAATGTCTGCTAAATGTATAATATAGGGCGTAGGCTTGTACATTTTTTGGAAAAACCGAAATAATTACATATTTTAAGTTTTGTTCTTTGTTTGAGATTGATTTTGTTCAACGAATAAATTTTGAACTTGAAGTTAAAACGTGAATATAAACTGTAAATAAATTAATGCTCATTATCAAACTTTAACATGCTTTCATAAATGAGCGTAAATACATTGTCGTAGTTAAACCGGATATAAATCATAATTTCGAAAACCGGAATATGGAAAACAAATAGGTACTTCGAAGTAACAATGTTGAATGCAAACATGTCAAAATGCCATTAACGTCGAATATTAAAAACGGAAAAAGTATCGAATGCGGTGACGTCCAATCAAAAGGTCGAATACAATATCTTCGATTGCAAGAACTTCAAATAAAGAAAGGTCGAATGCAATTACATCGAACACAAAAACGTCGAATGATTATAATATCGAATGTAATAAAACAGATCGAGTATAAGAAAATGAAAAAATGTAACATACAAAAATGTTTAATGTGAATTCCTGAAATAACTAACGTCGAACTGAAAAATATCGAACGCAAATAATGTTAAATGATATCAACGAAGTGTCGTCGAAATAAAATATTACAATTGCAAACCTATAGCAAATACAAAGTTGCATTTTGTTGCGTTGTATTTGTAGCTACTGTAATTAGAACTAGTAATTACTATATATAAATATTTTTAAAATGGATAATATATAATTTGCATTCTTATCATTAAAGACGCATAACGTCAACGTACGAAACTTATGTTTAAAGCTACATTTGTAGATTCCTTCGTGTGTTCAAATTTAAGTTCGTTTGAATTAGATACACAAAAATTGTATCCAAAAGAGCGCGAACGTCTGTGCCATTTCCGTTTGTTTAAACGTCAACACAGAAGAGCAGCTAGCATCTAGTCTCAGGTACGATCATAAACTGGCAAGCAATCATATATTATGTTATTATATTTCATCTATTAGATGTGGATAATTTTATTTCCAAATTTCTGCAATTGTTGATATTTATTTGATAATAATCACGTTAAACGATTTTGTACACGAAATTATTATATTCGATTATTTGGTTACTCGAAAGAGTATTTATTACACATTTTCGTATTCGACGTTTCTGGCGTGTAAGCTAATTTCATTCGACATTAATTTAGTTTTTAGCATTATTGTATTCGATAAGTAGGCAGCCAATCGGTTGCATATTTAGTCTAGCATTCCCGGTCAAACGGTGTTCATAGTTAGAACAGTGCTGGTCAGTAGTCGTATATGAACTAATAAAGGTAGTGGCGTATGCAACCGGCCGTGTTTCGGAGTGAACTTAAAGCCATCGGTCCCGGTTTCATACGAACATCTTTGACAATGGTAAACTATATAATGGAACTTTTCTTCTCTGTTCGACGAGTTAGGTTAGCCTCTTGTCTCGCAAAGAGGGGCCACAGAACCTACTAAGTTTAAGACATTAATAGCTCTATAACATAGAGGAAATATTTAGCCAATCGTCGGTATGTCCATTCCTTAATTTTTTGGGACATTATTGCACTGGACATTTTCGCCATACACATTTCGAGGTTACTGTATTCTACTGTATGCCATCGGATATTTTTTAAGTAGAACTTATTACTCTGTGCCATTTTTGCTTTCAAGGTTATATTAGACGATGTTGATATTCGCTATTATTTCCAAAATAAAATGAGGGCAGGTAAAATACACTTACGGTAAAAAAAAAAGTAAAAATAAGATATCCAGTGAAACAAGTAAACATAAAATTAATAAAAAACATAAGGTGCTTCAACAAACTATTGTTTCGTGTTAGCGTAAAATTTTAATTGACTATAATTAATATGAAAGTATAATTTTCATTATATCTTCTTCTTCGAGTGCTTTATCTTTTACGAGACGTAGCGATCTTCTCTCCTATGCCTGTGTTGCGCGTTTAAAGTGCAACAGACACAGAGGACCTACAGCTTATCGTGGGCTTCGAGTTACGGGAAGTGTAAACACTTCAGCTCCGAGCAGATTTACTAGGCAGAATACCTCGCAGGTTTGCCATTGCTTTGCGAGGGAGAACGACCGTTAAAAATCCAACGTTCCGGTATTGGAAAATAAACCCAGGGCCGTCAAAGCAGAAGTCTAACGCGCTAACCTCTAGTCCACGGTCGCCTTATTATACAAAACGTTACTAATAAAATTTATAATTTGTTCTACTGCAAAATGTTGCAAATTACTCTAAGCTAATAAATAAATTTCAAGTGTGAATTTGAAATATTAAAATATAACAAAGATCGCAAATATAATTAATTTAAATACTCTGAAAGTTCACAAACTTAATGGAATTCTTTTAAACTATAAATATATTTTCGCTAATTTAAAATTAAACATAAATATTCAATAGAGGAGGTACCTATATCTTTAAAAAGTATTTTTCAACCATTTAGTTAGAAAACGTAAGTGTTCTTCCATCTTACCCTGCTGAGCACCGGTCTTTCTCTGCCACGTGCTTATACTCAGGACTAAGGTAGAAACACGGGGGAACTTACTATTTAACGACGGATCTGAACGAAAGACATTTCAGAAAAAATTTTGGCATTAAGGTCCCATTTATTGTGACCCGGATTTGGAATTTATGAGTGGTGGGTTGCAACCATAAGATTTTTATACGCTGCTGTGGTAATGCTGAAGAATTCAATACAAGCCGTAATCGATATTTTGCACAAACAATTCGATATAAAAATATAAACATTGGAATAGGCATTTTGCCATTTCCTATTAGCTATTGTGTATACATATATATATATATATATATATATATATATAT